>PISX010012508.1:0-60507 GCA_004024625.1 Mellivora capensis
GGAAGAGGTTAATCTTGACCAGAACCCTGTGAAGGATGTGTGACTGGTTCTACCTTCCTAGGGAGATAATCAAGCCTCATCTGAGTGAAAGACCCAAGGTCTCAAATTCAGTCAGTGGTGGGTATGGGTTTGGTCCTCAGGACAAATCGAAGCCCAAAGCTGGGCTGGCTCCTTGTGCCACACCAGGCCTCTAGCTGCACCTCACCTCTCTACCTGTTCCCAGCCCTCAGAGAAGCACCTGACAGGATGGAAGTGTCTGGTCAGAAAGGAGGGCAGGACAATGCTGACCTGTTGGGATTTCATCACGGAGCTGCCAGGCCTCAGCCAGGATGTGTGTCCTTCAGATCACCTCAGAGTTCCTGTACAAGGACAGGTTCTGGTGTCCAAGCCTCACACAGTACACAAATTTGTTCCTAAAAAAGTGCATGCAAATGATTTTTAGAAGCCAAAGGGAAGCTTTATTTAGAACAGACCTGTCCCAAGTACCTTTAAGCCAAAGTCTGGTAAACACTGTAGCATTCTCCTTTCTCTTTAAAATGAGGCACACGTGGAACACTGGGAGCTGGCTTTTCCTAGCATAGCAAATCTCAGGAGATCAGAGATCATCAGAGGCAGTCAGGCGGAGGGTGGAGGGGGAGAGGACTTTGATGAAACAGTTGGCTCTCATTCTGGCCCCATTCATAGGTTTGAATGACACTGAGGAGAAAATTAAGTGACTGACGTAAATGTCCATCCCTAAGTATATTTATTTAAATCCTGAATGGCAAAAGTCAAACACTGTAGATATTAATTAAGAATAAAACAAACATCTGGCTTTTTTTCTTTACTCAATGATAATAACCTTGTTCAAAAGCCTGCCTGCCAGATTTGAGGCCAGCTTCTTGCAGGTCACACAATGGACTTTCCAGGGATGAAAATTTCCTTTTTACATAAAGACGGTGCGGATAATACGTTCAAGACGCATAGAGGTGGGGGAGACCTCCCTACCGGAAGTCTGTTGGCTGTATGGATTACAGAAAACAACACATCGATTACTTTACTTTTTACTCAGAGCCCAGAATGTCAGCCCATAGCCCCGCTAGCCAGGCAAGGCAATGGAGCCTTCAGAAGGTCCTGGCTATGCTTTCAAGGGGGTTTATGTAATGTGTGTAATGTGTGCAAGACTCACATGCCCACTGACTGGCGTGGGTATTTCTGAAGCCACTGGAAGGCTTCATTTCGGTGAGGCTACTTGCAAAGTTCAATAAGCCCTCCATTGAAGAAGTCACTTCAGGCTGTGACGCTGTTGGCTATTAGCAGCTTGCCAATATGAACCTGGGTCCAGACAACCCAGTAGCCTGCTCACTCTCCTTTCTAGAAAATACTGAAGGCATTTGCCTTAACCTAATGTTCCTCACACACATTTCTATTCCAAGAGAAATTAGGGTTCAGCCTCACCAATGCTCACCAATGATTAATTTCAACTCTCCTTAATGTGAAAAAAGAGATATTCTTTAGACATTTCTATCTCAGTGTCTTTAGAATACAGACATTCTTTAGTTCTGCCATGCCAATCCATTCTGGATTTCCCATATGTCTCTGTTCTTGAAGAAATCTGATCTGAATTCCTCCTCTGCCAGTTCTCTCTTTTCCTCTCCCCACCCCATCCCCAATCCCCCACCACTACCACCACCAGGGTAAACGTGAGGAAAGTCAGAGATAAGTCAGTGAGCTAAGACCATGCCTGATACTTATTCAGTTTGGAAGGTTCACACGTACATTATCACATCTGGGACTGACATCTGGCCTGAAGAGCTTCGTTAGAGAGCCTCCACCCTGTACCCCACTCCAGCCTCCAACCCACATTGGAGACCTTGACCAAAGAATAATAAAAATATCCAGTGTTGGGGCACCTGGGTGGCTCAGTTGGTTGGGTGACTGCCTTCGGCTTAGGTCATGATCCTGGAGTCCCATGATCAAGTCAAACATCGGGTTCCCTGATCAATGAGGAACCTGCTTCTCCCTCTGACCCTCCCCCCGTCATGTTCTCTCTCTCTCTCTCTCTCTCTCAATCACTCAAATAAATAAATAATAAAATCTAAAAAGAAAAAAAAATACCCAGTGTCATTTTAGCTCTTACATTTTAACTTTAACTTGCTTCCCATTTGTAACAAGGTAGAGTTAGCCTATGGAGATAAAAGCAGATGTGAGTGAGTGTAAGAAGGAACTAACACTTAATAACCACCCATTCTGCCCCTGTTGCCTCTCCCAGCCTAGGGTAGTGGTCAAGAGCACTTGACTCTGGACCCAAGTTGCTCAAGTTCATACCCCAAAACCATACCTTCTAGCATTGAGAACTTAGCCAGTTTACCTGTCTCTGTAACTCTTGGTCCTCATCTGTAAAATAGGGAAAGAAACAAGCCAATCTCTTAGTGCCTCTAGGAGGATTACATGATTTAATGTGTGTCAAACACTTAGCACATGGTAATCCACAGTACACACTGACGACTACTGTCACACCAGGGGAGACAAGGGCTGATCTCAGCCAGTAAAGTTTGCTGGTTGCTGTTTTCCAAATTAAAAAAAAAAAAGAAAGAAAGAAAAGAAAAAGAAAAAAGAACAGAAAAAGCAGAATTTAAACAGTTCATTGTTTTTACATGTTTCTTTTATTTTAATGCTGCATTAGAGGCATGGAAAGCATTTTGAGGTTTGTGCTCTAGAAAGGCTATGCGTGGCTGAAAGACATTTGCAAAGTAAATATGAAGTTGGATGGGTCCTCCATCTGTGGATATGAAGAGGCTAGAAACCAGACAGACTCTCCAGAGATTTCCTTGTGAAAGATGAATTATACAGCCAGATCACGAGCCCTGGTAACATATAAATAAGTCTCTTTCTTCAAATCACATTTTTAGAAGATAGCCTTTTATGTTGTGGCTTTTTATAAAAATTAATTGATGTTGTGACATCTCTAGAATACATCATCCTAAGAAAAAAAGGCTTCATCTATAACTTGCCCCCATATTTGCATCCTATCCCTGTCGCAATGGTATTAGATGTCTCGTCACAGGGTAAGAATCAATGCAACTGCAATCTGCAAGTACAAGAAAGCACCAGACAGCAAGTGCCCAGATTAAATGTTGAATGAATTGCTAAACGAAAGAATGAATGAAACAGTTCAACAGTGAAACAATGAGTTGTTTTAGCAGAAAGCATATTTCACTTAGGAATAATAAGAGATGACTTTCCAGATAATATTTAACCTGAGAGTTATTATTTCCCCATATAACAAGCCAGGAAGTTATGGAAACCTATCCCCTTAACAGCCATAGGACAATATCACAGACATTCACAGGTATTTGATAGCAGACAAAAGGCACCTGAGCAAAAGTCACCCATGGAGTCAATCTGCCTTGCAAAGAGTTGCATCTGAAGCATTCCCAGAAGCAATCTGCTTACTTCCGGTGGTAGGACAACACCTTCTTTAACCAGTAATTCCATTTTTCTGAAATTAAGAAAATTAAGCCCTGACTTATCTAAGCCAATATTTAAAAGCAAGACTCTAGGACCTGTTCCTGGATATGATTTCCTTCTATCTCCAACCTATGTTGTCAACCTTTGGGATGTGGATGAGCTGTAAAGGTCCTTGCTTCCCCATTTTATATGCCTGAGCCTGACCTTGAGACGCTCTCTGCTTCTGCTATTCTGGCTACTGGCCAGGTGAACAGTTCATCTCAACAAACATTTTATGACTCTGTGATGGGCTCAAGCTCCCTCATGTGCTCTTCTTTGGACCCTCTGAGAAGCATTTACTTTTACTCCTTCCCACCTAAAGACACGCCAGGCCACCTGGTCAATGAAAGAGCCCTACCCTTAACTCCACGGTGTCAAAGTCTTCAGTGGTCAAACTTCTCTGTCTTGTTGGTGACACCCAAAGTATTCTGCCCGAAATGCATACATAACATATGTAGATCCATCTTATCTCAAAACTTGTCTCATACTGTTACCTTCTTCTGATCCGAAAATTCCAATCTCTGGCATCATTAGGAAGTAGTACGATTCTTCTCTAGACTCTGGGTCCCCATAACCTGCTTGACTCTTCTCAGTATATCTAAAAGTAATGCTTCTCTTGCCTCTATGGATTTAGAGAGGAAAAAATTGCTTTAGTTCAGAGTTTTCTTACAAAGATCATCTGCTCCTTTTTTGTGTTTGATTTTTTTCCCCATTTCTTTTACAAAAATTCTCCCTTTACTCTCATATGCCAACAGGAAAGAAAGGCCACCACAGGCTGCCTATAGCTGGAGAAGAACCTGATACATTTTTTAACATCTATCAACATTGGCCTGCCACATCCATTATTATGAATCACATGTAGGAAGATGGAATAGTAACTTCTAAAATGCACACTAGAACTACCCGTTAAAAATGGAAGGGTCTACAATATTTGAATTTTTCCAGCCAAATTATAATTATCTCTCAATGAATAATGAAACAATGTGCTACTCCATGTTCTGAGTAGGCTTCCTGCTTGTTTTGTGTGGTCATACGCAAGAATGCAAATACCACAAGAGGCAGAGGAATCTCCTAAGGGGGGCTTTGGGACAAAAACAGGTGCTAACATCTGCCATTAATGTGCATAGAAGGAAATTGAATTCAAATAGATTTTCTTGGAATTTCAGATTGGCTACCTCAAGGTGTGGCTGAGCTAATTTGGAAAGACACTAGGTTCAGCAATTAGATTGATTCCCTGTCTCTAAGACCCAATTGCAAATAAACTTTGTACTTCCCTCCTGTTTTTTTACTATTTTATTTCCAACTTTGGGAACTCTTAGTACACAAATGGCATTGTTGGAAGACCAACAACATGAAGATCCTAAGGAGGCAAGACCGGCCTTTCATTAATAATGGTGACTCATTAAAAGCCAGATGCTTGCTTAAAACATTCCACAGTAATGCTATGGAGACCTCTTCTACATGCTACTCAAAGTTTAATACTTAACCACGTTATGGTCCAGTGCCTTCAGCTCTGTCCTGCCCTACAGCATGTACCCAAGTTTCTCACAAATTAATGGGTCATTCATCGCACTAGAGCTCACCAGCTTCCCTAGAATCCAGGATTTACTGCCAACATTCTCACTCTTCCACAAAATTAATAGAGCACTATTAGGACCCAGTGTACTCTGAAAACATCCAGCAATCATAATTCTACATTTAAACTTTTTAGTCCAAGAAATATTAATTGCAAAGATAAAAGGTAGAGCAAAAGGGACCACTGTGTATAGTTCTAATTAATCTATCTTAACTATTTCCCATTGCCAAAAAGTTAGACATCATGACTCAAAATAAATCAAATATTTAGAAGAGTAGGAAAGAAATGACCTTCTAATAAAGACTTGTTTATTCAGTAGCCTTTCATAAGCTATCTAATTTAATTCTCCCAAAGACCCTGCAAGGTATGCATTACTACCCTTACATTACAGGCAATGAAATTCAAGCTCAGGAAAATTATCCCATTTACTAAATGGATATATAAGCACTAAAAGCTATATATAGAGAATGAGCATTCAAATCCAGGGATACCCAACACAGAACTTTTCCACTAACACATATTTCCTTCCTAAAACCAACTGATAGAGCTATTATTAAAACCATCAATCAATATTTTTCCTTTCATGTGAATAATAAAGTTAAACATACATTATTGACAGTGCTCACTCTTAAAGGAGAAATTTTCCAAAACCTGTAGTTCCACACCTGACTAATCACCAAAATTACATGGAGAGCACTTAAAATATTTTCTAGGCCCTATTGCAGAACTACTGAGTCAGAATCTCTGAAGAGTGGCCCAGGAATCTCCATAAGTAGAATTATCTCAAAACAATTTTCATAATCAGCCAATTGGGGAACAATTGATTCCTACAGCAGTAGAGACAAACTTGGAGACACAATGCATTATACTTTTTCAAAGTATTATAACTTCCTTTGTTTCATCTCATCCTCATAAACACCTACTGGACAGGATATGGGGTAGACATTTTTATCCTCCTTAGATATAAGCAGAAACCAAGATCAGTAAAGGAGGGAAACTTGGATTATCTTCTTCCACCTTCTTAGGTAAAAATGGATCACCTAGAAAAACCAAACTGGGTTTGGATATACAGCATTAAGAATAAATATGTCACTGGATTTCCCTCCATTTTCTCCTTTCTCTGGGATAATTGGTTAGATAGTGTTAGACGATGAATTGTATCCTTACAAAATTTGTACGTGGATTTCTTAACCTCAGTACTTGAGGTTGTAATCTTATTTGGAAGTAGGGTTGCTGCAGATGTAATCAGTTAAGATGAGGTCATACTGGAGTAGGCGGGGCCCCGATCTCATCTACTAGTATCCTTATAAGATGGAAAAATTTGGACACCCATGGACATACAGAGAATACCATATGAAGATGAAGGCAGAAACTGGGATGACTCTATAAACCAAGAAAATACTAAAGATTGCCAGCAAACCAACAAAATCAGAGGATGGAACAGATTCTCTTTCACAGTCTCAGGAGGAACCAACTTTGCTGACACCTTGATCTTGGACATCTAGCCTCCAGAACTGTGAGATGATAAATACGGTAGTTTAAACCATCCAGTTGGTGGTACTTTGTTATAGCATCCTTAGCAAACTAACAAATAGGAAATAACACTCACCTCCATGAACACATTTCCTGTTCAGATTTCCATAAAGGAAAAAAATTCAATAAATAAGTTTACTTATCAAAATATTTACTTGAAAGACAATTATGATCGTCATAGTGCTTAGAAGACATAAGTATCCCCACGGTGAATTAACTCAAAAAAATAGCTTGCTCAACGTAATTTTTTTTTTCTTATTTGGTGTCTTAAAAAACAATACAGCAAAAGAATGAAAAAGTAGGGGGGAAAAAATGTCCTTACACATCCTACCCTTAGCATTTTCTCCCTACTATTTAGTAGAAAAACATCAATTTGTATCTCTCTACCACAGTTAAGGAAGCTGTACAATATTGATAATCTGAGCCAAAGCCTCATTCCACTTACCCTCAATGTATCCTGCCACTCCCAGGCTTCTGGGGTAATAGGAATCCATATTTGTTCCCATTTCCCACTTGGGGGGTGTAGAAGTAGTTACTCTTCAAATATATAGTAAACATCACATGATGAGTCCCAAAGTCCATGTAGGTGTTTCAGAAAAATTTTTGCCTCAAGATACAAAATACTGGGACAGCTGGGTGTTTCAGTGTTGAGCATCTGCCTTCGGTTCAGGTCATGACCCCAGAGCCCTGGGATCGAGCCCCACATTGGGCTCCCGGCTCAGCAGGAAGCCTGCTTCTCCCTCTCCCACTCCCCCTGCTTATGTTCCCTCTTTCACTGTGTTTCTGTAAAATAAATTTTTAAAAATCTTTTTTAAAAAGATACAAATTATTTAATAAGATAAATTGAAACTAACATATTCAAACAAAAATACTCCAGAGTAAGAGCTGGAGGGGTTTGTCAGACATTTGCCAAGTTCTCTCTCTCTCTCTCTCTCTCTCTCTCTGATAGCTCTGTTTGGCATCTTTGCAACAGTATACCCATTTTTTGGTTGACAAGTCATTTGGATTGATTTCTCTTCAAACAATAAGCGTACTTTCCAGTGGTTAATAAAATTGTTTTATAAAACCAGTGTTTTACACATATGTGGTCATTCACATTATATAACCTGATTTGGGGACACATCTTATGAGTGATTGTTATGATGCAAGTAGTTTTTATGATAAGCTCTGTAACCAATTAATAACACCTAGAGTGTACAGAGATTATGTCAACATAACTAGTGTTCAGTCGATTATGTAACATTTCCAAATACCAGAATGTTTGGAAATACGTTGACCAAATATACATGTGCCTCCTCTTAGTTTGACATATCATGGTCGTGTTGTATTTTAAAGGAACCCAACATGAATTACTAAATCAAAAACAGAGGTCACCCAATTCCATGTTTGATCTCAAATGATGACATAACAGGGAGGTGGCATAGGAGTCACAGAACCTGGCTTGAAGTCCAAAATCACTCTCATAATATCACTTCAACCCAGAATACATTCATGGTATTTAATGCTTTACACTTACCGGTGTAATGACAGATCAAGCCTAAATTAAGAGAGCATGTAGAGGAAAAAACCAAAAAGATAATTTGGAATTATGCCACCGATTTAACACACAGTCCACTGAACAAAGTAAAACTTTCCCATGGAGGAACATAGTCCATGTGTATACAAGAGCAGTTAAATCAAACAGAATTACATTTTTTGGTCCAGGCTGATTCACTGCCGCTTATCTACAAAGCCGCAGGATGGCAATAGAGAAATTCCTGTTGTGCAACTATTGTCCAAATGGTTTTATGGAAAAAAAATGGGGCCATATCCTTTGGTTTGAGTCCAATTTGCCTGTGATCTTGTCATAGTCAAGTTTTGGAGAAGCCTATGCTCATGCTGACTACAAGTACATATAGCCATAGTCTTTTGTGATCTGACTCTCTCTTTTCTGCCTCTACTCCCACCTTGTCAGTAACCTCTCCTTTCCACCACTCCACGGTCTATAAAAAATAAAATTGGGGATCTACCAGGAACTAGGAACCGTTCCGTGTCCCGGAATTACAAGAGAGATAAACAAAACTTTTTCCATAGAGTTTCCATTGTCATGAAGGAACACCAAACCTAGACAAGTAAATGTATAATGTGTATGGTAGAGATGGCCTTTTGTCCACCAACATTTCCAGAGTGGAGTTGTCACTGGCAGGCAGAGGCCCTGCCTCTAGTTTCACAGCCTGCCTTGCATCCAACTTTGTCCACATCACCAACTTTTGCCAATGTCATATGAACAGAAGTAATGTGTATCATTTTCAGGACAGGGTTTTTAAGAACCTGCTGGGCCTTCTCCACTTATTATTCTTCCCCTGGTTCCTGCTGCACACAGAAGACTCTGAGGTCCTGAAGACAGAGCCTCAAAATGAAAGGATCTGGGCACCTGTCTCCCAGGTGAAGGTAATCCACCCACTAGCTAGAACATTAGCATTGAACTCTTAAGGGAGCATGTGTTGCATCTGGAATATATTAAATTATAGAAGTGTTGGGACTAATATTTGCAGGATCTATCATTAATCTCACTAACATAGAACATCAGGTGCCATAACACTCTGGAGAAAAATAATGCACAGATGGAGAATGTGGAAGGCAACAGGTAAAGAGCTGCTAATCTAAACGGTGATTAAGGAAGACCTCAGTGATAAAGTTGCATGAGCAGAGATTGGAAGTGAGGGAGCAAGTCAAGGAAAGCTCTTGGGAGAAGCTTTCCAGAAAGAAGGAATAGTGAGAGCAAGCTTCTGAGAGGGGAACTTGCTGCCTATATCCAGGGAACATGCACAATATGACTGTTCAGGATGCCTAAAGTAGACCAAACAATGGGGTTCCTTGTAGAAGTTGAGGTCAGAAAGGAAACAGGGAGATCAATCGCATAGGGCTTCACAGGACATTGTAAGATCTTTAGATGTTATTCTGAGTGAGATGGAATGTTATTGGGAGATTTTGAACACAAGAGTGACAAGATATTATTTACATTGTGTGAGAATCACTCTGGATGTTGAGTTGAGATTACGTTGTGTAGAGTTGAAAGGAATAAATATGGAAGTGGTAAGGAAGTTGTTGCAAAAATCCAGGTGAGAGACACTGATGGTATAGGCTAGGGTCATGGCAGTAGAGATGAAAAGAAATGGTCAGACATTTGGGGATATAGGGTCAAGAGAGAGTTATATTTTTTAAAGATGGGAAATATTATAATTTATTCCATATTGATGGAGATAATTCAGTAGAGAGGGGGAAATTAATGATAGAGTAAAGGAATAGAAGAAATGATGGAGTCTTGTCCCTGAAGAGGAGGAAGGACCTGGGCGTAAGGTAAGGGAGCTAGCTTTTGACAGGAGCATGGCTGGCATCTTTTCTATAGCAGTAGGAAAGAAACAAGCCTACGGGCTCAGATCCTGGTTTCTGAGTAGATACGATGAGGGAGCATGTGAGACCCTCTTCTGATTGCTTCTGTTTTCTCATTGAAACAAAAGGCTAAGTCATCCACTGAAAGTGAGGATGAAAGTGTGGCCATTTTGAGGAGAGAGTAAAAGGTGAACAATGGCCATTTGAGAGGGGGAGTGGAGTGAACTGGTTACGAAAATGTGCTAAGAACTCAAGGCTACACTGAGTGCTCCCTTGAGTTCAGTGACCCCAGATAAGACCAGAGCCCATGGACAGGAGTTTTTCTCCAGCTAAGGGCAGCTGCTCAAGCAGAGAGTGGAACAGGCAGAGTTGGAGCTAACCAAGGTTGAGGGCCATTGAGTCTTTAAGACAAAGTTAGAGAAGGGCAGGGGAGTTGAAGATTTATACCAGGAAATGATGCTGATGATGGCTCATGAAATTTAGTTCGGACAATTGAGGATGCTAGAAGAGTGAGACGCAGTGAAAATCTGTGGAGGTTTATGGATTCCTGGCCCTAGTGTGATCAAAGAATTACTGAGGTCCGGATACTAGAGGCAACAGTTTGGAAGCTTCTGAACTGAGTTGGAGGGAGTGTGGTTATTGTCAATGAGGCAATCATATCAGACTGCTTACCATTTCCATTCACAGAAGTTCAGGGCATTTCAAACTACTTTCAAATTTGCTCTTGCTAGGCCTTCTTGTTGGAAGAATTCTGAATCTCTTCTTTGGTTCTTACTCTTCAGGGCGCAGATCAGATAATACCTCCTCGCACAGCTCTTCTGATTCTCCAAGTCAAAAGTAATTGCCTTAGCCACAGTGTTCACGTAATGGGTCTTACTCACCTTTCATATGAAGCTCATCTCGCTGTATCATCCTTATCTGTTTACAAGTCTGACTCCCACAGCTTGTGATCTTGAGAGGACAGGAGAATTTCTACTCACCCCCACATTCCCAAGTGAGGGCCAAGAGGCTGGCCCTAATGGTTTAATCACCAGGGGCCGCAGGCACGCTAGTCCATTTTCCAGACTCCTTAAAAGTGATTTCCTTAAAAGCATAAATCAGATCATGTAATCCCCCCTGCTTAGAATCCTTAATGGACTTTCCAATTGCTCTAAAGATAAAGACCAAATTCTTTCCACAGCACACGTGGCCCTGCGGAACCGAGCTTGAACTCACCTCTCCAGCTTCATTGCTCACCATTTTCCCTCTGCCCTTTACACTCCAGCTCCCCTGGCCTCCAGTACTTCCTCCATGTTTCTTCCTGCAATCAGGGACTTCTCGTGTTCATTTCCCTCAATCTGGAACCCTTCATCCCTTTCAGATGTGAGTTCAAATAGCATCCCCTCTGGGATGCCTTTCCTGAACCCTAGCTCAGTGGGGATGACTTTGATATACTCTCCAAAAACCCTATGCTTTTCTCATAGCACTTGGGGGCAGTTATTATTACATAGTTATATGGATGGTTTTTTTGGTTAACGTTTGCTCCCACTCTAGCCTGGAAGGCCCACGAAGGCAGTAATCACTTGGCTCTGTTCTTTGCTGTGTTCATAGCTCCTGCCACTATACCAGACTCAGAACAATACTTCGTAAATATTTCCTCACTGAATGACTTTATTAAACTACTAAATCAATGGTTCTGAAGTTTTTCTTAATATTCTGTAAAATACAGCCAATGTGGTTTCCAAGCCCTTATAGTTTCTGTACGAATAGAAGACACAATCAAGGGGTGCCCTGGTGGCCCAGGGGGTTAAGCATCTGTGTTCAGTTCAAGTCATGATCCCAGACTTCATGTCAGGCTCCCTGCTCAGCAGGGAGTCTGCTTTTCCCTTCCCTCTGCCCCCACTCCGCTCATGCTCTCTCTCTCAAATAAATAAATAAAATCTTAAAAAAATTCACACACACACACACACACACACACACACACACACAACCAGTCTTAATGAGTTTTCACACAGATCTCTAAAATACATAACCAGACACGAAGAGGTCGTGGTTTGTAATTTATAAGCTATACATAGTTATTTAAATGAAGATCATGTGTAGGTGGCTAAATCAAGGGCTATTCCCTCTTGAATGAGTTATCAGGAAACCTGGCTGCAAGGAATATTTCAGAATACACCCCAGGGTTAGAATCAGTTTTCCTGCATTAAAGACAGATTCCTGCAGAAATCAGGAGTTTTCCTGCATTAAAGACAGATTCCTGCAGAAATCAGGAGTTTTCCTGCATTAAAGGCGGCAATATAATGCAAGGCAAGCGTGTGTACTTTTGTGTGAGTATTTAATTAAGAGCCATTTCCTAAGCCTATTGCATAAAGTGGAAAGTGGATGCTAGTTGTCTACTTTCCATATCTTAATGGAATTTTTCAGATCATAAGCATGAGGGCAGTAAGAAAAAAATACATAATGTCTTTAGGGAAAAGCCTCATTTGTTCACTTTCATTCCCTTACACCCTAGAAATATAAATATGAGGCATCTATAAATGTGCAAAATAGGCAAAATAATAATCATACGTAACTAAGTCTATTTCTCTTTTTTAAGTTGATTTTCAATGAAGAATGCAAGAATCATTTAAATCATTAAATCATTTTCTTCTTATTAAAAGAAAATTCCTAGGAACTACTTTGGAGAACTGTTTTAAGTTCTACTATAGAAAATTTTAAACAGCCAAGACAGTATAATGAACTCCCTTGACCAACCACCAAACTTCCATAATTGTCAATCCTCTGCCACTATTTTTTCCCCTGAAAAAAAAAATGTATGGAAAGAGAAATACCAGCAAATTCAAAAAGTTGTTTTGAGTGGTCCAAAACGCCTCTTCATTCCTCGTCTCCACCACCAGCACCTCCGCGACCAGACAGTAACAACTTTTTATGAAACAGGATGCACCGTGTAGCCATCATCACAGCAGAGAGAAGAGGATTTTTCAGGGACCTCTTCAAGAGGGTCCCCTAGTTAGACATCTTCAAAGTATTGCCACTCTTTACCACAAGACTCACATCAGAAGCACCTTGAGATGACTATGACATGAATATATTCTAGATCAATTTTAGAAATTGACGAGCCACTCCCAATCTGACATAGACATGCTCGTGACTCACAAACTCTTGTTGCCCACGTTGTTCTACAAATCCATGCAAAATGCAGGTCACACACAGCTGTTAAAATTTACAATTATACTTCCTTTTTATGACGCAGAGTTTGAAGGTAAGTTGGTAATGTTACTTGATTTTATGTTTAAGGAGTGATCTCATAACTTACATACTTAGTTTTTTATTTTAGGAATTACTCTGAACCTGGGCTATTATAATGATTTTTTAACAGCTTTTGGCCAAGCACATGAAAAATTTGGCTTGACCAATGGAAGACAGAGATGAATATTTGAATCACCCAGTTTTAAAGTAACTCAGGGAGGGGGCACCTGGGTGGCTCAGTCGGTTAAGCAGTTAAGCGTCAGGATCCTGGGGTCCTGGGATCAAGCCCTGCATCAGACTCCCTGCTCAAGGGGGCATCTGCTTCTTCCTCTGCCTCTGCAGCTCCCTCTGCTTGTGCTTTCTAGCTCTCAAATAAATAGATAAAATCTTTTAAAAAAATAAAATAAAATAACACAGGGAGTAAATATATTTTCTGCATTGTTCCAAGGGTGAAGAGAGGTCCCTGGGCTTTATTTTGAACTTGGTCTAGATAAAAATGGTCCTGCTCTGACCTTGAAGCCACACCAATGGCTTGGCTGGGCATCCTGCACTCCTTTTCCTAATAACTAAATCCCTGGCAGATGCCCAGTCTCCTCACCACTAAGGCTGAGTGTTTTGTCTCAGACCCAGCACTCTCCCAGCTCTCTGACACTTTTTTTGGATTAAATGCAGCTGCAGAGATGGCCTGCGCTGATACCCACTTACACATACTCCAATTGGGACTGTTATAGGCTCTCAAGCTCCAGGGGCTCATGTCCTTACCCATTAGAAATTACTGATTTGGTATTCACTTTCTTCAGTTGCTATTGGAAATTTCTTCTTGTTTAAATCCTTACCACGACACACAACTGAGCCTTCATCACCTCTTGGAGTCTCCCCAGACTTTGCAGATATATCCCAAGCACCCTCGTCTCAGATAACATGAGGCTCAGAAAGTCCCAAGTCCTAGAAAGGGTCCTTCCAACCTCTGCTCATTTATTCGCCCATGAACAGGAATATGAGTGAGGCACGAGATGCTCCCCGTTCTCCACCTGACTCTCGAGCAGCAACGTGACCTCTTTGCCATAGAACTTCTCGTGGCCTTCTGAGTGAGGCTAAGGCGATGCTGCTTTGTCCAGAAGGTAGCCTTTCAAGTGACTGGCTGTTCCTTCCAGAAAGGACACCTAATGTGGCAGGTGTCCCTCCAAGGATTCCCCAGGAACGTCAGCCCCTCACCCCCACCCTAACCTCGCAGTCTCTCCTCTCAGAGCCTCAAGTCTGTCTTCGTCCTAGTGGACTGGGGCACCTTCTTCACCTCCCTGAACCTCTGGAAGCGAACACATTTTCCAGTATACATGTGAGGGCAGAGTTTAATGATTCAAGCAGCCAGTGCAGAGTGCCCCCCATGGTTCAGAGGTGCAGTCCGGCTGCCTTCCTTCCAGAAACCCAGATCCTGGTGGGGGGAGGGAGGTACCAACCAGGAACCGGGGCTGGATTCTGAGTAACACTGTTCTTTATCTTTTCTCAAGACTACAAAGAACACAATAAGTACACTGAACTCTCTTTCTGGAATGTGAGCCAAAGAGCAGCCACAGAACTTTGTCCTCTTCCAGGCTCTGACTCCCTCCCAGCCTCAGAAGTCATTATCCCCAAACCTCTTGGTCCCCGTTGAGGGAAAGAACCAAGCAAGGCAGTAGTTTGCTGGTTTTTCAGAGCTCTGAGCCCCAGCTCAAACAATCCCTGTCACCTGAAGTGTTCACTCACACTTAGTGAGTGAAGTTCGCTCACACACTTAAAAAAGCATTGCCAAGTACATATAGATTTCTTGGATCATTTTCAATTACTAAGAGAAGGTACCAATTGTTAAAGAAAACAAAAAAAAAAACAAAAACCAAAATGACTGTGAAATCTTTTCATTCCCCACTCTTTAGGTAATTTGTTCTGATTACCACTATTTCAAAAGACAAGATTACACACCAGGGAGGCAGAAAGATTAAAAAGGGAAATCTGTTCCCCGCTGAGGACCAATCAGAGCTTAGCTCGTGTTTGGAAGCAAAGGCAAATTTTTTTTCTGCCCTAATGAAACCTTGTTAACTCTGAACATTGCAGCTGAACTGATCTACTGAGAGGACTTACTGGGTCATTGGGAGGTTATTAGGGGTCACTGACGCATTCGGAGATCACTGCCATTCTTGGCTGTTTTCTTAAAGCAAGAGACCTTAAATATTTACAACAAATTGTCCTCCTTTTGGTATATAAGGAAAGCGGGAGAACAAAATTGAGGCCCATCATCTTTTTAGGTAAAAATCCGTATCACCCACCTTTGTAAGATATAGACTAGAACATGTGAGTTTTCAAACCTTGATATTCCCCCCCACACACACCATTTTGCCAATTCTCTCTAATAGCGATTGTCTTGTCCTACTAGGACGGTGTTTTAACTACGTTTTGTATGTTCAGGTTATGCTACTTTGTTTACAATGAATCGTTGTTACTGTCACGGCAAGAAAGAGCAGACAAATGACCTTCAAGACTTGCCAGAAAGAGTAATGAACCCTCTGTGTGTTAAAGTTATCTGGGCTCCACAGGGTAAGCAGGAGCCAGAGACGTGGAGCTGAATACTTCCTCTGGATTGGGGGAAGGGAAGAACACAATTATAACATTTGATCTACCACCATATTCTTGCATTGGAGTTGCATTCCCATATAACTGAAAACAGCTGAAGTAAACACAGAGCAAGGCACGTGCTTTCTAGACCCCTGTTCCAAGAGAAGGCAAGAGCAGTAGCTCCACACAACAGCTAGGGGATTCCATGTCATTCACTCATTCAGTGATCCTGGACGTTTTGAGAGGGCTTTCGGAATGCATGTGTCGTATATAAGAGCTTGCATAAGAAAATGTAGTTCAGAGCTGACCTGGAAGGTAAGTACAGAGTTCTAGAACGGCAGCCTCTCAAAAGGAAAGATAACAGAAAAAAATAAGATTCTCCCTCCCATCCCCCAAGAAGGCGATGCTTAGATATCAGACAGGAAAAGTAAAGGATAGAACTGTACAGTCTTCAAGATTCTTTCTAGGTCTACAGTTCTTTGAGTACAGACCTAAGATTTAACATGAGATTCTTGTTTAGGCCTAGAAGTATACCAATACACACAGGTGTGCCGTTGTGCCTTTGGTACAGCATGTAATTATCTAAATGATATTTGGTTCAATAAAAATTAGTATTTGTGTAAAAAGAGCATGCTTACACAGAAGACATCTCTAAGGTTTGAATTTTAAAAATAAACAACTTATCCAAAAAGTCATTGAAGAGACTTCAGAAATCACCCCGTCTGGGACCTCTTTGTTTTCCAAATGAAGACTCCTTGGAAAACTCAGAGGTCCCTTGCCTCCAGGCCTCCTAGTAAGGGGCAGAGAAGGAATGGATCCCAGGCCAACCTGGAGCTTTAGCCTCTGCGGTGTGGACCTCGAGGGGGGGGACAAGTTGCGTTTGCCTCATGAGGAAACAGCGTCATCTAGTGGCAATGTATCAGTCATCTAGCCGAGCCCTGATTCAACCCTCGCAACATCTTGCTCACCTATTTCTGCTGTCCCAAGACAGACAACACTTCGGGCATTTTCCTTTCCCTAGATTTTCCAAAGCCCAAGCATTTCCCAGCGGGACACTTTCCTACAACCCCTCCTTGCTCATTTATATTTCTCAGGCTTCTCATGCCAAGCTTTCAACAGGCATCAGGAATCATCTCCCTCAGGTACCATCTCCGAGGTGGCTGATGTCCTTCACGTGTTTCTTGATTCAAGTGTTTAGCAGAATAACACTCTTACTCATGATTTCAGGCCTTCTGCCAATTGATGTGTTTAATCAGAGAAATTTCCTCCTTTCTTTTGAAGTTCCGGGTTATACATTTCATTCAGGCATGCTGATAAAACACTTGCTTTTCCCCTCCTACTGACAGGTAAAGGGCATTTTTGTTGCCTTTGAAATAATTCTAAGTATTGCTCAGGACGGTTCTGTGAATAAGCATGGGGACCGTGCTTATTATCAGTCAAGTACATCTATTCATTCATCTTTCATGTTATCAACCATGTACCAATCTCTTAACGGGTCCCAGAAGCCAGACATGTCCCCTGCCCTCAGGAATCTACCTTTGGAAATGGAAAACAAAATATATCAACAAAAATTGCCCTCTATGAAAAATGCTGTAGTATTAGTTAGCTCAAAGGGAAGGGGGAAATCATTCCGCTGAGGCTTGCACGAGGAGCGGCAGGAACAGAAGTGTCGAGTCAGGAAAGTACATGGTATAATAAAGGGTCAGCAAAGAGTCCACTATATTCACCAAAAAAAAAAAAGAGCCCAAGAAGACAAATGGGAAGTGATGTGGCGAAGTCGTACGAATTAGAACACAAAGATGCTTAGAGACTATCCTTGGGAGCCGGGACTTTATATGCAACGAGATAACACACTACGTGCGGCAACAAAGAGACTGTTTTGAGAACTCCAAGAAACAAAGCACTTTATTTATTCCAGTCATTTTGAAGCTGTCTTCTTCCTAAAATGGCGCCCTCCTTGAAGAGCTGGTGTAATTGAGGCTCTGGATAGGAACTACGTGTTAGGGCAAAAACTCAGACCTTTTGAATCTTAACTCATTTTTTTTCTATAAAGAGCTAGTCAAAAGCATGAAATACTAATTAGGAAAATAAAATAATTTTAAATTAGAAACTTTCTGAGTTTTCTTCCAATTTCGTTCTTGTATAAATCCTCTGAAAGCACATTCAAATATTCACAATGGTCCCTTCTAATCATATCACCCTCATTCAACATGTGCCAGCTTTATAAATTATTTGATAGGCCTTCTATTGAAAAGCAGTCATAAGAGAAATAGAAACTTTTCGGACTAAAAGATGTGATAAAGGAGAGTAAGGCAAATGTAAACCTACCATGAGCTAAAAAATAAAGGAGTGAGAAAGGTCATCTTAAGCATCAGAAAAGCACAGCTGTGTAAAGATTTCTAGAAAAGTCTATTTCCCTTGGCTTTGTGAAGACACCAGTCCCGTTGGTGTTAGAGGAAAAGATAGAATGCCAGTAAGTATCATTAGGAGACAATCTTGGCAACCAATTCTAAGTTGGTAATTAAGAGGTCAATGTTTCTTTTCAAGAATTTTGTTTCTGAACTAGCGCCAGGGTTTTCTGTTTTGCTTATAAAAATAGTCCATCTACCCACTGAAATCTTGACTCAGAGGATAACCCTCCTAATCCTGTGATTGTTTCTCTTATTAACCATGCTCACTGAAGTGTCAGGTCTTACAAAGCTCTTCTCCATTTCGATTACCTTTGCACTAGGTAACAGGAACAATGGATCTGAGCTGACACTCTTCTCCAAATGAATGCCAGACATTTCACATAGAGCTAAAAGCTCAAGTCATATGATACAGTGCATTGGCCATTGCCGTTACCATGGTATTTTATGTTGAGGCTGACATTCCTCTCATCAAATGAACACCCAATGGAACGGCCATGGTTCGGAAGCTGCCAGACCACAAAGCATAACTGGACTTACCCAGCTTCTCCTTGGCCCAGCTCAAGAGTCAATTTGTAGATTTGGGTGTGTCATTTCTAAATTCTCTTCTCAGAAAAGTAGTAGCCACGTGGACCACAGGGAGGTGAGAGTAACCTACAGCCAGGCTGCCTCCCAGCTTCCCACTCTACTAGAATAAGCTCCCTTGGCACTCTGCCCCTCTCAGAGCTGCCTCAGAGGCCTGAAGCCCGGAATATGTAGATGTCGGCCTGTGGCCCTGTTGGCTTACCTCCATCAGTTGTAAACAGAACCAGGTGACAGAAGCCTCAGCTGGAGAATTTCTTCTCCATACTTGGTCTTCCAAGAGAGGGTATCTGCTCTATGGTTTTCACTGCCTAACAAATAAGAAATGAAAACTGTAAACATTCAGAAAAGAATGTGGGACTGAGGGTAGTGAGATTCTGGGTCTGTTGGTAGCCCTGGCCCTACGGGATAGCACACAACAAGGCAGAGCCTCCACACCTCAAGGTTGGGTGTCAGGGTGACAGGGTGGGTGTCATCGCTAAGTAGAATAGTTCACATTCATTGGGACAGCCTTTGGTGAGAAGCATTTGTGTGGAATGAGTTCAACTGAACTACTGTAAAAAAAAAAAATGCAAATGGATATCTACCATGAGCCCAGCACTGTGTTAGACAATGATCAATGTCCTGTTCTCGTTGAACTTACAGGTGATATACAGAAGAAAAAAAGAAAGAAAGAAAGAAAGAAAGAAAGAAAGAAAGAAAGAAAGAAAGAAAGAAAGAAAGAAAGAAGAAAAAGAAAAAAAAAAAGAAGCTAATCTGATCTAGAGTCTGATTCTACTAATCAGTGTTTAAACAGACTAAGGGAAAGGGGTAGAGGGAACCAGAGTCCTCATGGCACAGAAACAAAGGGATGAATTCCAGAAATTATTAGATGTCTTTGACTGACCTAGGCAGGATAGCCAATCTAGAACAGCTGACATTCCACCTGTCTGCTCTTATATGGTCTGCTTACCTGTACAAAATATAGCCCCCAAACTCTACTCCATCAAGTCTGACTAGCATATTTCTCAGGGGTAACCTGGAAGGGGACTGTAATATCTCAGCTATCTGCAAACTATAGATTTTATAGATTACCGCCTGATTTTATAATTTACATATTCTCTATGACTGCTTTTGTTCTATAATATCATTTACATATTCTCTATGGCTGTTTTTGTTCTATAACATCAGAACTGAGTAGTAGCAAGATAAAAAGTATTATCTGGCTCTTTTTGGAAAGTTTGCCAACCCCTGCAATGGCTGATAGACGATGTGAACCAAGTTTATGAAATGTTAGGAAGGCATTCTTAAGTACATCATGACCCTTCAGACCAGGAGGTCATATGACAAACATTAGGCATTGAAGACACTCAAAGGCAAGCGACCTCACAAGCTGTATGTTGGCTTTAAGAGATGGAGAGCATGATGAACCCCTTCCATGAGCTGCCACTCACACATTTGTGGAGGGCATCAATGTCAGACTCAGACAAGTGTATCCACTTAACAGAAAATCTTGCCATAGTACTAGAGTCATTTCACAATAACACTTGGGACAACCAGTCACTTTTTCTTCCTCTACAATGAGAAATGCCTTCCTATGAGGAACATTCTTGACCAGGATACCTTAGCATGATGGTTTCAGTGAGGGTGAAAGCTGCCCGGAGACAGAAGCATCATGGTGACAGAAGGCAAGGGTATGTTCTCCACAATATAGCCGGATCATTGGAGGGATCAGAAGCATGGGCTGCTCATAATTAAACCCTGCAACATTGGCTCCCCACAGACCACTGGTTTCCCCCCAGGGGAGGTCATTGAGTCTATGCCTACCAATAGGTAGAAACAAAATCTGACCAGACTTTGGTCAATGATGCCACCCAAGTCTATTGTTTCAGTACAATGGGACACACTTCTTCCTGAGACTAAGAACTGGGGTATGACCAGGGCAGGAACCATTGTAGAAGGGGAACCTCCAAGGGCTAACCAATGCAAAAGGGACCCTTACCCAACAAAGACTGGTCACCTGGCATGGCAAGGGTCCCTATTTCGGACATCAGAAGGGTGTGGGCACTTATAGCCAGCAAGAAAACCTCTTGTGAGAGGAGAAGGAGCAGGGAATTGCCAGGCCGGGAAAGGGAAAAGGGGTCAAGTAAAAGGGGTCATCGTGTTCTCATGATGTGAGCTTTGGAAAAGCTAGGAATAAAGGGGCATCGGGCCACTCTCTCCAAAGTTTTCAGGAGGTCTTCCCAGGGTTTTACTTGTCCCAGTTTGCATTCCATTTTTATTCAAGGCTTCACACCAAGGTAGTGCATCTGTGCACCCCTGATGGAGCCTGTAGCTGGTATGGTTGGCCATCTCTTGTCAAGGTGACCCTTGGCATTTTGTAGTCTTCGAAGCTCTTGGCTGCCCTGTAATGAGAAGGTGCTGGCAAGCCCCTAGGAGTATGAGTTCTGTCTTCATCTCTGGCTGACAGGGGCTGCTACCAAGCACAGGAGGGTGCGGACCCCATACCTTGGGTTTCCTTGAGCTTAGAGTCTCCTGCTACGTGCAGAACCAGCCAGCTGAAGGGACCCCAGGCAAGGAATGTTATTGCAGCAGCCACAGCCACAGGCAGTAAATTATGATAAATTCACACAATGGGTGATTCAGGGATTGAAGGTCTGAACTCCCCTCCTAGATAAGCAAGAGTCCAGCTTGCCAGATACAGGCCATGTAGGGCCAAGAGTGACTTGGTGGTGATCCACAAATCATAGAGCTAAGGAAGACCAGAGCCAAACCAAACACCAAGCAGGCAGTCCATGTGAAATAGGAGTTGAAATGGCCAAGGTAGAAATGTGATCCTTAAACCTTGAAGGCAAGAGGTTAGAAATTGGATACCAGAGACACTGGAAGACAAGCTAGGAAAGGCTCCCAAGCTCTGGGACTTACCTGTGGCCTTCTCTGAAGGGGAATGGGCAGGCTATTAGGGGAGAGCAAGCCAGATATCTGGGTGAATCATGATCTGCTAATCCTACTTGATGTCCTGGGTGTTAGTGAGTAGTAAAACTAGTTTCCAGGAGAGGCTGTTCTGTGATTTGGGGGGGAAGTTCTGGACTGTGAATTGGGCTATCTGAGACTTTTCCGTACCTACTAGGGACTCTGAGTGTCTCACAAAACAAAGAACTGCTGATCCCAGTCTTCATGGGCTCTAATATAGAGATTCAACCTCATGGGGAAGCTTCACAGAAAATGCAGTCAAGAGTGCTTTAAAGGTCAGCTGGAGTGCGCTGCTTGCTGATGTGCTTTTTACTACGGGGCTGTAAGGTTTTATATGTTCATCCAAGGTTCAGATTCTGTTGGTGAATGATTCAACATACTGTTTATGTAAAAGCCTTGGCCAAAGGACTCAGAAAAACTCCCTCTGCCTGTGCCACTGATTAGGTCCCCCAACTTCCAATCTGTGGTCTCTTCCAGAACTAATATGCTGTGATTATTCATAAATCAATCTGTATATTATGATGGAGAATGCTGGCAAAAGCCAGGCCCATATGGGCTTGTACAATTCCCCTAAAATCAATTATTAATGAAGTCTTTGGCTGGCAGATGTTGTATACAAGGATTGGTCTGGTGCCCACAATGTAATCTTCTGTTCCCATGAACAAATCAAGGCTATTGTGATCAATAAAGCCTTGTTAAACATTAGTAAGGGAGTGGGCAAATGGTGCGGAGTTAATAACCTATTACCCATGCTACTGTTCTTCCCTCGATCCAAAATGCCCCTTTCTTCTCTACTGGTGCTTGTAGCACCTGCTTGAGCTAAATAGACATGTATCTCTAAAATCAGGCATTATTCATTTATTCATGTTAAAATTCAAAGTTATTTCAACTGATCTCTAAAGAGGCTCCAGTTTTGTTATTAGAGTAATAATTAGGAGTTTCACCAGCTCAAGAAAACTGGAAAACCTGATGCTTTAGATGGGACCTCGTGTTGACCGAAGTATTTATTGGCTCATCGCGAAAGCAACAAGTTGAACAAGAGTATCGTGCATTTCAGTATCTGTTTAGTGAGAAAAACCATTGTCCATTAATGGCAGAAAAAATTATCTGGCTAGTTGTTCTGTATTCAGTCTCACAGACTACTGAGGATTAACTCGGACCAGCCTTCTTAGTAGACTCTCATTCATCAGTACTCCACAATCCGAATGTGTGGTTACTTGAATTTCGGTTAAGATGCTGGGTGAACTTAGCATAACCAAGCGCCCCAGTGACATAAAAAGCTGCCAACCGACGGAGAGAGCTTCCCTGTGTCAGGTCCTGATCTAACGGCTCTACAGATATGCCTGTTGAGTCCTTACCACAACCCTATGAGATGCATTCTTCTACCCCTCATTTTATACATGTGGAAATTGAGAAGTTAAGTATGCTGTCTCCTAAATGGTAAACCCAGCCAGCCTAGTTCTAGAACCCCAGAAGTTGGCTGATGCCTTCCTAAGGTACATCTTCACTTTGTTCTTGTAAAGTGCCTATTAGAAGTGAATCTTTACACGTGTAGAGACACAGAGAATTTGTGTTATCTAACAGACTCAGACTATCTTTGTGCCGAAAGTCTCCACAAAGAGCATCCAGTCCTATGGCCACTGCACACCCTCTCCCCAAGGGGAGCAGCCGCCCTCTCTCTGATCACCCCCAGGGAAAGGAATTCAGTAGATCCTGCCACACTCCCACTTCAAAGAGCTCAGACCTTTCCTTGAGCTGAAATGTACTTCTCTATATTTCTACCTGTTGGCGGGAACTCCACTCTCTGAAGCCACAACGAAGACACAAAACCCCTTGCTCACAGTACCCTTCAAATATTTACAGGAGTGGTTACCCACCGTCCTAAATTATATCCTCCCTAGCCCCTTGCTCATCACTCAAGGACCACTATTTTGAGATCCAATTATCCTGGTCATTCTTCAATGGGTTTTCTAAGTTTGGGGCAAATCTCATTGGAAAGGGGTAGGGCCTACAAACAAAGAGTTATCAGAAGGCCTGAAGGGGCCACAAGGATTGCTCCTAACTGTAGAACACTTCCCACCACGTCCCTTGAGGCCCGCCCTGCAAAACTGCTAGCCTCTGCCTTCCTTGCTCACATCTGATGGATAATCCGCCTCCAGTCCAGAGGAAACATTTCTTTGTACTAAGCTTGCATCAAATCAAACTTCCCCTATCATATATTCTTTTAAGCTGTCCTTTTAAACACAGTGTAGGATTTAATATTTATCTCTAATGAATGGCTACTTCTTTAAGCCCACAGAAAGACAGAGACAAAGGCAGAGTGATATTACTGTGTTCATTCCACCCACAACTCATTTCTATAGACAATAAAAAAAACTCAAATGCCTGTTAATTAGTTCACAGATATAATGAGATATTTTAGAAAGAATAAATGCAGTATTAGCACAGAGCTAAGCTGGACCCTAAAATATTAAAAAGGCCAACCAAAGCAAAAAGTCTGGCAGCTTTCAGAGCCTGGGGCTATTTTCCTATACAGTTTCCCGTGTGGAAAAGTGATCAATTAGAGACTATAATTTTAAGCATTTGTTGACACAAGCGTCAGCTCAAATGTCAACCTGAAGTTTGTAGTCTGTGCGGTCACGGTTTTGTCAATTGAACGGTTGAATGTGGGGGAACTCACTAATTGACCTGCTCATGTGAGCCAAAACTCTGACCAAAAAGCAAGACAGAAAACTAGGCTTATAGACAATAAAATATTCCTCCATGACAGTAGTGGCAATGAGTTTACAACTCAAGGAGAAGAAACAAATTATTCATATTTTAGACAATTGTTCTTTATGTTGCATAAACTTTATTTACATAATTCATAGCTACATAATCAAGGTCCCACACACAAACGACAATGGATTTTATCTCGGCATACCAAAGGGGTTTAAAATGTTTGGAGTAGTGTATTTTAAGATGTGGTTTTTTTTCCTTCCAAATCTTTCCGTATTCTTTATATCACAAAACAGATTTCAAGTTTAAAAGTCAACAAAGAAAAAAATGGAACACAGATTTTAAATAATAAAGAATAAACTTCCTACCATGTAGAACGACACCCCTTTCTCCTCTCCCCCCCCCTTTTTTTTTGCTGCAGGATAGAATTTGCTTGTTGCGAAGCCAAAGCTAACACTAAATTATGGTGTTAGTGGTTTTTATTAGATATTTTGAACCCTAGTGAGACAATATGAAATGTGAAAGATACATTATAGAAAAGATCTTACTACTGTGTAGACCATTCTAGGCATCAAAGGCATCTAGTTATCTAGCCGACCTTAGATGCTTGTAACTCCTACTATCCCTGAGCAAGAGGGAAACTAAGTCAAATACAATTGCATTTTCAAAGACATTTAAGAGGTTTGTGGAGAAATTATAACATGAGTCTATTATTTTCTGACACCTTATTGCCTTTCTTCAAGGACATTTTGAATAAGGAATCAGTAAAGCTTAACATTCCCTTGTTGAAATAATGAAAGGAATAAGATCACAGTCACTGTTGAGCTGCTAATCAGGAATGAGTGGTGGGGCAGGAGAGAGGCAGCTTTTCCCATGTGTCCCACAGTGCTATTGACTAAGACATCAGTCTCCTTGGCAAAGATGGACAATCTCTGTTTTCTGTTTCCCTGGGGCACGAAGCATCAGTATCTACGGCATCCCATTGGTCGCAGTAATAAAAAGGAAGAGAAACGAGATTAGTACTTAACACACATGATTTATTATAATCAATTTTAATACAGTCCTCATATATGTAGGTGGAAAAACTGTCTTGCTATTATCGAGAGAATGTAATGATCATAACATGGAGAAAAAGGCGTACTGAAAATTCATGGTATTTAACAAATGATTAGAAGCAGAGCACTTTTCCCAAGAACAGTCTGTCCGTGGGCAGTAAAAACAAAAACAAAGAAAGAAAGAAAGAAAGAAAGAAAGAAAGAGAGAAACTTCATATATATATAAATATATACTTATATGAATTTATATATATATGAAGTTTCTTTCTTTTTTTCTTTCTATATAATTACATAAATATAATTATAATAAATGTAAAATAAAAACAAATATTTTTATTTATATATAAATAAATAAATATTTAATATATATATCTGTCTCAGGAAAACAGCATTTAACAGATAACACACATATATAAACAGACATAAACATATATCAGGAAAACAGCAACGTGCATAAGTTTGTACTTTCTATTTAAGGTTACCCAGCCTTCTCTCCTCTCTTGTTCTGTCAACCTTCCCTCAACATCTATACCTACTAAGTCCGCAGGAGAATTTCATTTTAGATCCATTTTGAATATCTGAATACTGTCCTAAAGACACAAATCAGAAGTAGATTATAAATGCAAGTAGCAAAGTTCTTATTTCTAAAAAAAATAAAATTGTGGACCCAAAAGTGGTAAAAAAAAATGTGTGTGTGTGTGTGTGTGTGTAACACACAAGTGTATCTCCCTGAGATGAATGACCTATGAGAAGTTTTGTCTGCCGTCCAAACGATTGAGGGCCCAGGAAGGAATGCTGTTGGGGGAGGTTTTGGCTGGGGTTTCTGAGTACAAAACACAAAACACACAATGGGAGTTGGAAAATATTTGGAAAACTCAAAAACGACAGCTCGTGTTAATTTTCAGATGACTCGTGGCTTGCTTTCCCTCTTCACCTCACTGAGAGGAAAGGCGGAAGGCAGTACGGCCCTGTGGCCGGCTCCGGGTACAGGTGGTTTCCTCTAATTCCACTGTTAAGAGGAACAAGGACCACGGCAGGTTAGATGTCTGTTTATCAGGAAACAGAAATCCGTGGCAGTGAAAACGATCTTACCTGCAATTAAGAGCAATCAGGCACAATATACCAGATTTACCAATTTGCCTTCACTGACGTGATCTACAGCACCCAAGATCGAAACAAACAATACACAAAAACAAACGGAACCACGCAAAGAAACACCCTGTAACACAGGACTGCAGCCAAGCACTTATGGTTAGCAAAACATATTGCAGGAGTTACTGACATTTAGACTAGTGATTTCAGAGGTAGTACAGCCCCAGAACTCTTTTGAAATTCACAGTGGAGGCCCAGTGTTGGAACAAGTAAGGGTAGAGGCTTTGTGGTTAGGATAGTGGAGAGCTGGCCCAGAACTCTGCCTGCTCTGGCCTCTCTTGTTCCCATGGGAGGCATTGGGGCCCTAAGATGAGGGAATCTGGGTCAAAGAGTCATTAATTTAGAGAGACTGTGATGGTCAAAAGGATGGTTGAAACATATCCCTAACACCAAATATTTAAAATACAACATAGGCGAAAAATAAAATGAAACTGAAAAAAAGGTTTAAAGGAATGATTTTATTCAATTAAATGAGTGCTTTAAAAACAATTCTTCAGCCTACGATTGTCTCTAGATCACTATTATTCATGAAGAAATAAAACCACACGCCCCAAGCTCAGTTAATGGCACCAACCTTCACTTTTCCTTCCACATCTCTGTACTGGACCTACATTTCTTCCGTTGCCATGTTCTGTTTGTTCTACCCTGGAGGGTCTCCCAGACCCACCCCTTCTCCCTTCACCCAGCAGCTGTCCCAACTCAGGCCCTCGTCAATCCTCCCACCGCCCCGCCTCCTGGTCCTAAGGTGCCCATTCTATAAGACAACAACACTGGTCCTTCACTCACCGGCTCACACTCCTCCCCTAGTGCTCCGGCATTTGTGGAGCCAATCCCATACTGCTTGGAGTACCCCAGATCGGTCTGCATCTGGACCCTGGTTGCCTCTCCAAGTCTCCCGACCCTTGGAGAGAGCCCTTTCCCACGCTCCATGAGCCCAAATACCTCGTGCCTTTGTGTTCATGTTCTTGCTGCTTCAAATGCACTTTGGTCTAAGCATTTCCACAACCCTGAAGTCATTCCCCTTCCTCCCTTTTCGACTCAGCATCTACACATCCTTCCAGATTTACTCTTATGTCCTCTTGTAAGCCCCACCCCCGGTATCCTCAAATGTAGTAGAAACTTCCTTCTTTATGCATTTACACGTTCCATAAAAACCCTTTTGCAGCGTATATCTCATTGTATTTCATCTTGTATTACCAGTTTGCTTCAGTCCCCTACCCTGTAGGAGTTGTTTTTTTTTTTTTACCTCTTCATCCCAGAGGTTTAGCTGGGGGTTAGCAGCACTCAATGCATGTTCAAAGGTGAAATGAATGAAGGAATGAATGAATATAGGTGCTGAAGAAATCCAGGGACGGAGTTTACCAGGCAAAAAGTAAAGACTTCTATCAATTCACTTTAGTGCAGCTAACGGGTAAGTTCAGCCGCCACCCTGGTCCCCCACTTGGAGTGTTCGCATGCGTACGCATTCATTTAACAAACATTGGTTGAGTGCCTGCTTGTTTCAGGTGCTGTACTGGGCACAGGAGTTTCACAAACAAAATCTGCGTCCTGCTTTCGAGGATTGAGAGCCCAGACGACGAACCAGATGTGTAAAATATCAGCACCATAAAGAGCCATGGGAGCTACAGTGGGTAGAGGCGGCAAGTTGCGGGCCAAAGAAGGGCACGTGTATCCTACTGGGGAGGCTTCCTTGCGGAAACATGGCCTAGGGAGCACCCTGAAAGGTAGGGTGAGGACAAGTCGAGAAAGGCCAACCTGGGAGATGGCTTGGGCCAATGCCAGGCAGGTGAACAAGGGCACGACAATGAAGTGAAATGGACATCATTTCAGGAAAAATTGTTACAAACCCGGGTTCTAGAAGTCAGGACTGCGTTCAAATTTCAATTCTCTACCTATGTGACCTTGGGAATACTACATCTGCTGTAAAAGAGAAGTAATAATAGTATCCACCTGATAGGAGGGTTGGGAACATTAAGTACAATTAAGCAAAAAGTAAGTGAAATAGCATTTGGAAGGTCCTTGGAGCAGTATCTGGAACACGATGACAGCTGAAGGCAGGAACTACAACACAAAGGCACAGTCCAAGACAAGTCTACACCGGCAAGCCTGCAGCATAGGCTTCTACATCACGCTGTGGAGCATGGACTTCAATCGGTAGTCATTGATAGAGAGTCTTAGAAGAATTTGAAGTAATAAAGTGCAAAATCATCAGATCTGCATTCCAAGCTCTTGACGTGGTGTGAAGGACACAGTAATAAGTAGCAGGATGATTGACAGGAGCTGGACTGAGACGGCAGCTGGGGGCTGATGGGCGGGTACAGACAATGCGGATATTACAGACATGGGACAGCAGGACTTGGTCCCCAGCAGTTGGAGGGCACGTGAAGGAGAGGTTGAAGATGACCCTTTGATTTCCAGCTGAAGTGACTAAAGAAGGGAAACCCATAGCCAAGAAAGGAAGCACAGGAAGTAGAACCAGTTGGAGGGGAAATAAGAGTTTCATCTGAGCTGGAGAGGTTCTCGGGCTCTGGGCTCCCTGAGGGCTACTGACAGATGAACATGGCACAGGCTGCCCTCACAGCTGTGGAAAGCGATGGCATATTATTCACTGTGACTTGAAGCTAAGGAAAGAGATCTATTCATCTGGGAGAGCAAATAAAGCCTGAAGAGAGGAGAAATGAAGGAAAACAAGAGGAACTTTCAAAAGACAGGCCAAGGAGAAATAGGATAGAGAAATTACCATGTCTTTAGGTGACGAAGTCATGGGGACAAATAGCTTACAAATAAATCCTCTTAAAAAGATCCTTGGAGTCAACCTCAAAGATGACTAGGAGAAATACGTTCTGCAGCTCTAGAACCAGTTCTGTTGAGAAAAGACCTTAGAAGGATCATTGTTTTGGGGTCAGCTATAAAATGGTTTTTAGATTGTTGTAATATCAGAGAATACATCTGAAGAGGGCAACTTTAAGCCTTCATTTTAAGAGACTGAGGGTAGCCATGTTTCGGGTAGAGATCCTGAGATAATTCTAGAAATAAACAGAATGCCCTAAACTATTTTATCAAGTATACTTCATTTAGCTAGCGATCAAAGGAAGTGGTAGAGTATGGAAATGGTTCAAATAGGTGGTGTATATGAAGAATGTTGCTCTCTAGAGTACTTTATTTTTTTTTAAAGATTATTTATTTATTTATTTATTTGTCAGAGAGAGAGGAGCAAGAGCGAGCACAGGCAGACAGAGAGGCAGGCAGAGGCAGAGGGAGAAGCAGGCTCCCCGCCGAGTAAGGAGCCCGATGTGGGACTCGATCCCAGGACACTGGGATCATGACCTGAGCTGAAGGCAGCTGCTTAAGCAACTGAGCCACCCAGGCGTCCCTCTAGAGTACTTTAAATGGGTGATAACCATAAATACTCAAGTCATAGGGCATAATGAAGAAGGGAAAATTGGGTTCATCAAAGGTAGATCAGAAGAAAGAGGAATATATGTGTAAAATATTCCAGAAAAAAGTTTCATATTCTCTCACACAAAAGCTAATTATAGTTGAATTTTTGTTAATGTGTTTTGATGTGTTAAAGATATCCGAGGGCTACAAACACACATTATATGTAATAAATAAGTGATTATTTTTATTGCACACTTGTATGTTAAAGTTGTCTGCAGGTTTTAATTGTGTCTTATGCTGGCCATCTACTTCTATCCTAGCCCCCAAACAGTCACTCTCCTATCATAGTCTACGATTTTATCGTCTATTGCCTTTACACATTTATGCTATATGAAGTTGTCTTGCTAATTTATGTGTTCCTATTTCTTTCTCCCCCTCTCATAAGAATGAAAGCTTCATGAAATGAAGGGAATTTGTCAATTTTGTCAGCCATTATGTTCCCATCTGTTAGCAAACTACCTAACGTATAGTAGGTATTCAATAAAGGTACATTGAAAGAAATGAATAAGGAAGGTTTTTTTTTTAATTCCGTTGTTATCAAAGAGGACTTCCCTGATCACCCTATCTCACATACCACCCCTCAACACTCCCGGTATCTTTAATTTTTCTCTTAGCATTCATCATCTGATACATTTTGTATTTCTCTGTAGGTTTTTGCCCGCCTCCCTCTGATTAGCTCGCTAGCAGTAGGTTGTTATCCCTCTGATTAGCTCGCTGGCAGTAGGTTGTTACGTTCGCCTCTGCATGTATCCTCAGTCTCAGAACAGTGCCTGGCATGAAGCAAGCTCTCAAAAGAAGTGTATAAATATGTGATTATATATTCATATCTGGATGACACCTTATAGCTATGATGCACATCAAGTTCTTTTCCATACATGGAGTACATTCTTTTTCTCCTGACTTATGATTAAAGCAATGTCATTATCATCCCCATTCCACGAATTCTATTACATATACATCCCTTTGGCATTGTAAGTCTGGTGACACTTGTGTTCAATGTCCTTTTCCCCTTGGCCCATGCTCCGCACTTTCCCTCTCCCACCCCTCCACTTGACACCCCATTCAAGGTGCCTGAATGGCCTCAGGCCATCTCCCATCTTCCAGAGCTTCAGGTCCAGGCAGAAGCCACTCCTCTGGATTTTGCCTTCTTCTGTCATAATTTACCTCTCCATCTCTCAGGGTAATGACAACTATAATAGGCAACAGTGTGTTCCCTACACCAAAGTCATCCCATAATTTAATCCCATGACAACCCTACAGAGGAGCATATTAGCATCATCCCCCATATAAGCAAAGAAATAACAAGCCCCAGTAATGTGGATGATTTGTAGAGATAATACAATTTTTGAAGACCCCGTTTTGAGCCCAGGTATCACTGACCTAAAACTCCACGTCCTTTCCACCACCCCCATTGCCAGTTGTCAAAGACAAACTAAGGTGGCTGTACCTCGGGATGGCTTAGTGTGCGCTTTCTCTTGGAGGGGTGGGGAGGGGAATGTTCATTTCACATTGCTGGAGACCCAGTACCTCGATGCAAAGGACCATGTCTCTAATGGTGGGATTTGACAGATTTGTGAGACATAGTCTTGAGGAGGGACACCTTCAAGGAAGCTTCCTTGTAATTTGGCTGTCTGAGAAACCAGCTCACATTCATCTTGATAGCCCAACAGAAAATAGAGCAGAAAGCAAGTGTTGTGTGTCTCTGTCTCCCTGGCTAAGCCAGATTACCCTCCAGGCACATGAGAGTTGGTTAGAATAGAATGGCTGGTGTGAGCCCTGAGCACTTCCCACCTCATGAAAGATTTCTATATTTCAGTGAGATCTCATCCTACACTCTGAAGCCATCAGTCCTTCTTTTACTTTATTCATACGTCTTGTTTTGTTGGAACATCATTTTTTAATAAGGCCTAAGCAAAGAAGACTAAAGGAATAATCCAAATATTAGTGGGTACTGGACCTTGCCTGTTTCTTCTCAAATAAGGCCCTGTTTGCACAATAATTACCCAAAGGGTCATTCTTAACCAGCTCTTTAATGTCACATGGGTGCAAACCCCTTTAAAAAAAAAAAAAGAAAAAACACTAGACGTAACTTCTGGAATAGCGTTATACAAGCACTGTATGGTCAGAAGCTCTTTGAAGCATCAAAACACACTTATGAGGCAAGTTCTGTTTTCTTAATCTATCATTTTACAGATGATGAAACTGAGCCCAGAGAGATTAAGTAACTTGCCCAAGGTCACACAGCTAATGGATCCCAAGGCTGGGATTTGAATCTATGTAGTCCGATGACATCAGAATTCCAAATCTTAACCCCACAACACTTAACATTATACACATATTATTAACGCTAACTGATTAGCAAACATTTTGCCTTATGTTCGTTATTCATTTTATAGCTTTTATTCCTAACTGTACCATGCATGGATTTTATTTATTGGTGAGAATTCCGGGAAGATGGGAAGGGAGAAGACAGAATATGAAGCAACTAAGTAAATTTCCCAGCTTGACAACTCTTGGATTTCAGATAAGCACTTGCACAATCCTATATGTTTCAAAACACAGAGTGTCTTATCACCTGAGCTGCTGGCTTTCCGTATTACCAACAAGCCCACTTTTTAAAATGTGTTTGTTTTATTTATTTTTTTAACTGAAAGAAATGTCTTTAATTTTGTTTTGTTTTACTTCTTTTTTTTTTCTTTTTTTAATTTTTATTTTTTTATAAACATATTTTTGTCCCCAGGGGTACATGTCTGTGTTTTAAAGTGGCCACTGAAGAGGAAGTCTCCTGAATGAGTTCCAGATAAAGCTCAAGGTCACTCAGCTCTCCAGAGACATAAGGTGGCTGTATTGGGAGTAGATTCAGAGGAAAATGGTAAGATGAATTCACACACTTTGAACAGGAAACACGCTTGAATGATGAGAGAGGGAAAAGTCAGTTTTCTTCCCTGGAGAGGCCTGGAGTGACATTCTAGCCTCAGCCCCATCCCAAAGGCAGAGAATAAGGTGTACTTGGGACTCTGAGAACGTTGAGCATCTAAAACAGATGGGGCTGGTTGACACCGACACATGCGTTCGTTCAGCCGGGAAGTTCCTCAGTGCATCTTTAGGACCCCCTTCCAAGCACCCAGTGCCATGCTTGGGATCAAAGATTCCATCGTGAGTGAAGAGGAATTGCCCTCCTACAGTTTACCATTTTGTGTTGTTGACAGGGTTTAACCAAATAATCTCACACATGAATATATCATCACAAATGCAAATGAAACATGAGCAGATGCTGACCCCAGGGAGGATGGACATCCAGGCAGAAGGAACATCATGTACAAAAGCCCTGTGGTAGCAAGTCCACTGCTGGCCCAGAAGCATCTTTGTGCAAATCAGAAAAAAGGTACCATTCCTCAAGACCCTTTGCTTCTTTGAAAAATTATCATAATTTGCTTAATTTTGTTAGAAAAAGATTTTTTACTCTCAGCTTCCAGAAACCCTGTTTATCCAATTCTACATTATCTGGACTATTAATGGCATGACTATACGTTGCCCAACAGTATAGTGACTGGTCATATTTGGCTTCTGAGCACTTAAAATGTGGCTCATCTAAGGTGAGATGTGCTCTAGGTATGAAGTACACTCTGGATTTCAAAGATTCAGTGAGAGAAAATACGGAATCCCTCAATTCATTTTATGTTTATTAATAACATGTTGAAATTGTACCATTTCAATATATTGGGTCAGGCAAGATATTTTACTTTTGCTTGTTTTTTAGGTTTTTTTAATGGGGCTACAAGAAAATTTAAAATTACACGCGCAGCTGCCGTCTGTGGCTCGAATGACATTTCTACTGGGCAACGTTGACACACTCTGGGAGTGGCCTGTGTGCTCCAAACCTGGCAAACCGTGCTGTGTGCCCCATGTGGCAGGAAAGGACACGATGAGCGGGGGGCAGTGAGAGGAGATCAGAGTCATCGTCCCACAGAGAGCGAAGGGCAGAGCAGTGTAAGATAAGACAGAGGCCAGTCCTGGCTTCTAAGCCTGGCAAGTTTAATAAGGTTCATCCTTTGCTTCCTGTTTACAGAGGCCTCCCTTGCTTTGAAGTTTGTCTAATCAATAATTTATTTTAAAAGCATTTATGGAGCACTACTGTGTGCTAGGAGCTATCAGTGCAAAGGTGAACAAGATAATCTCTATGGAGAAGGAGACTACATCTGGGGTAGATGGGGGCAAGCAAGGGAATCATTCGGTGGAGTGTGAAAAGTCCCGAACGCACTGAACCCTGATGCGAAACAATGGCACGCTGTTGATGACAAGTGGCTGGGCGACAGAATGTGGGGAATCCAGCAGAGACCCGCACACCCCTCCTGAGGAAAGGCCTCTGCGTGTGCCATCCCGCTGGGGGGCTCCCTTCCTCAGGGCAGCACGCTGGGAGCATGTGGCCTGGATAAACGGAAGCTACCCCGCCACTGGTCCTGGACGCTGCTCAGTTCTCTGTGGCCCTCGGGACTGGTCCCATGTGTGGCTCTTATCACACCTTCTCATCAGTGGAGAAACCAAACCAGTAACTTTCAGGATGCAGCAGAAAGGAGCTAGTGAAGCCTTCTCTTGAGGACACTGGGGACGGATGGTGGGTCAACCAGAGAGGAGGAATCCTGGAGACCCAAGCCTAAGGGATGTGGAGCCTGGACCCAATCTCTTATCCCCACTGCCACTCATTTTAGAATGAATCCAAAGAATAGTCCTTAATAATGATAATAATACCAGCCATACAAACTCTATAGCAGATGCTGTGCTAAGTCACATGCATTCATTATTTCATTATACCGTTATGAAATGGGTGGAATTGTACCAGTTTGTCAAGCCAGAAAACAGATTTACATTGCCAGATCTGCTGGGAGATGGTAGAAAGATGCCACAAAAGGGCTGAGTGCAGAAGAGAAGGGCTCCCCTGGAGCCCCAGAGAGAAGGTTTGTTCATGCACCTGCTGCATGAATATGGGCGTCTCGGGCCTTATAAGGCATCACTGTCTGATCCCCTGCTTCCAGCAGCCCTTCCACTTGGACAGGGCGTCACAGCAGGGTGCTTAGGAATGGGGAGAAGAATGAACAGGGAGGCTGGGAAGGAGGGATCACCTCCCCCTGATGCAGGCAAAGTGACTTCCGTCCCCCACGAGAGGGAATTTGTTAAAATGGGTAGGAGACCAGACTTGGACTAGATAGACCAGTGCGCTGGATTCTCAGGGTTTGTACTTACTTGTTTAGCGGTTTCCATACAGTCATGTCACCTCTCTGGAAACGGTTCCTAATCCATAAGATGCAGAGTCAACATCGATTAGCCCTAATCCCCTTACTACCTGGAACAGTCTTTAACCCATGAACATGTACAGCTGAACAGGGGCTTTCCCGAGAAGCCATGAAGCAAACAAGCTCTGGTTCTGGATTCAGTCTCCGTCTCTCAAACAATGCATCTCTGGTTTTGATTTTCAAATATTCTTGACTCTTGACACATTTTCCTTTATTAAAACTTTCTTTCTAAGAAACTAGTGATATTTTATAGATTCTTTTCAGAAATATGCAAAACTGGCTTAAGAACGGGGAAAATTTAGCTCTGGACCCAGCTAAGACCCAGTGATCTTGAACAGACACCTGTCTCTTTTCCCTGCGTGTCAAATGGGAACCATACTGAGTCCATTGGGGTATTGAAGGAAACACTGAATCACATGAGGGTTGGGACGAATGTACACCTCACGGTTGCCACTTTAAATATTAGTGGACTGGACTGAAATATCTAGACTTAGTATGAGCTTGAGGCATGGTAAATGACTTGTGCTGGCTCTTCTCTAAATGATTCGCCCTTGATAGGCCATTTAAACCCCAAGCTACCACGGTAGGGCGGGTGTGGTGATTGTCCTATCTTACACTCAGAAACAGCAGCACGGAGAAGCTCAGTGAAGCCAGCCAAGGCCAGGCTGCTGCTGCGCGGTCAGACCCAGACGGTGGGTTCTTACCCATCTATCTCGTCTCTCAGCCTACAGGGCCTACAGCTCCGGATGTTAAATATGTTCCTACATTTCATTTAAGGAAAAAAAAAAAAAGAGAGAGAGAGAGAGATTCTAAAGATAAATTAGAACACTGGAAATTAAATTACATTTCTTTAAGTATTCGATCCAATAGAATGTACCTAGATCATGATTTCTATGTATTATTGACTTAAAATTGGGATCCTTTTAAGATAGCCAAGGTGACTCATTTTTCTTTCATTCAGAAATCAGTGTGTCTGATTCTTAAAAAGCAAAAAGCCGGATGCAAAATTGCTTTAAAGCTTCTTTCTTACCAAAGACCTAAAGTGGACGGTGTTGCTTGCACACATGAACCCGCAAGGTCAAGTGCACTGAGACGGCTTGCCAGTATTGCAACCGAAATGCATGCCAAGCCGCCTCCATCCTGCCCATTGAGAGCTATCTGGAGAGGTAGAGGTGTGTCTGCACCGGCCAATCTGCAGCAAGAGACGCCCGAGTGCCCCAGCTCTGAGCAAACAGTGGCCTCAGAGGGCTGACGTCAGCCGCCGGGTTGGCACGTCAGCCAGGTGGGCTAATCTGCGGGGGCAGATAACCTTTGCTGCAGGCCAAGCCCATGCCAGCATTCAAAATGGACCGCCCTGAGCTCCTGCACTCACATAGCCTCTCCAGATTTTTATTTTGGTTTTGTTAGCATTGGGCTGTTTGATTTTGGTTTTTGGTTTTTGTTTGTTTGTTTGTTTTGTGTTTTTTAATACCCTACAGTAACCTCACTCAAATCCAGGCAAGAGCACAGCCCTGGAGTCCAGAGGCAGACTCTAGAGCCAGACCGCCTAAGAGGAATACCTGTCCCAGCTGTGTGACCTTGACCCAAGTCAACTGACCTCCCAGGGCCTCAGTGCTCTCATGTGTGAAATGCGGGTACCGGTAGCACAGAGCTCTGTGGGCTGTCGTGAGGATGAGCAGGGTGAAGAACAATGGCTGGGGCCCAGCAAGCCTGAGCTGCTCTTATCACCCAGAGCACCGGGGACCTGTCACTGCCCATACTATTATCAGTCCTCATCTTAAGATAATACAGTGGAGGAGCGTCAGGGTGGCTCAGTCCATTCAGCGTCTGACTCCTGGCTTCATCTCAGGTCCCCATCTCAGGATCTTGAGATCCAGCTCCTTGTTGTCAGGCTCTGCTCTCAGCAGGGAATCTGCTTGAGAGTTTCTCCTTCTGTCCCTCTCTACTCTCTAAAATAACTCAATAAGTCTTTTTAAAAAAATTTAAAACATGACACACTGTACGTTAACTTTTTTTGAGATATAACTTACATAGAATAAAATTCACCATTTCAAAATATATTCACTGCGTTGTGCAATCATCCCCACTGTTTAATCCAAGGTATTTTTTTTATTTGCAAAAGAAACCATCCCTAAAGCAGTCACCCACCCCCCATCCCCCTTTCCATCTTCCCACACTGAGGAATCTACTTTCTGGCTCCGTGGAGTTGCGTATTCAGGATATTTCCTATATATGGAATCTTAAAACATGTGACCTTTGGCAAAGATGATTTTTTTTTAATTTTATTGATTTATTTGACAGAGATCACAAGTAGGCAGAGAGGCAAGCGGGGGGGCGGGGGGAGGGAAACAGGCTCCCCGCTGAGCAGAGAGCCCGATGCAGGGCTTGATCCCAGGACCCTGAGATCATGACCTGAGCCGAAGGCAGAGACTTTATCACCCTGAGCCACCCAGGCTCCCCCAAAGATGATCTTATAAAAGAAGGCTTTACACTTCTGAAGGGAAAGAAGAGGCTCCCACCAGCCTCCCTCCCCACAATAAGGAAGTGTCAGCCTCATTGGCATGCAGTAACAGCTTCTCACCGGCTGCCGGGGGTAAGGGGGGGGGTGCTTGGCTTGATGTGGGGATCAAAATGTTTGAGCTGGAAGCGCATTTCCACCCCACATCTCACAGCAGAAATACAAGCCAGCAGCCCCTTTTATTATCCCCCGACTTCTTCCCTAGTCCGTCTGCAAAGATCAGCAGTGTTCCCCAGACAACCCCAACTCATTACCAACCAACTCCCTCCCGTGACAGGAGGCCTACTCCCCCAGACCTGACCTAGAGGAGCAACTTGTGATAGCTTCATAAGATGACCAACCGCTCAGGTTCAAGGAAACCCAGGCTGAGAACACCCACGGGCTTAACTACACTGGAAGCAGTTCTTCCTTTAAAATATATTGAGGCCAGAGACACCTGGGTGACTCAGCGGGTTAAGCAGCCAACTCTTGATTTCGGCTCGGGTCATGATCTCAGGGGCCTGGGATTGAGTCCTGAGCCGGTCTCTGCACTCAGTGGGGTATCAGCTTGAGGTTCTCTCTCTCTCTCTCAAGCAAATAAGTAAATCTTTCTTAAAGAATAAAATAAAATAAAATAAAATAAAATAAAATAAAATAAAATAAAATAAAATAAAATAAAATAAAATATATTGAGGCCTTCCTTTGGCCTGAGGGGTGCCATTTATTTAACTGCGTATGAGGAAGAAAACTCCAGCATTTTTCTTAGACAGAAACAAATAATACAGAATAAAGGATGCCCCACTCTCATTTCCAGTTTGAGAAGAAAACAAAGGTACATTTCATTAGTTTCTCAAATTGCTGAGGTTTTGTGGCAGAGAATCCCAAGACGGAGGGAGGACACGGAGGTACACGTCCAGCCATGGGTTCAAGAGAATGGCAGCATCAAGGTCTGGGCTTTCTCAATCTAATGGGGATTGGTGGGACTACTTGTGTTTCTCTGTCTCGCTCTTCTTCAGATAAAAAACACTGACCCCAAGACCCCTCCAGCTCTAAGAATCAACCAAGCTTCTCTCACTAGTTAATTGGCATGCTTAATATCACTAATTAATCTCACTAATTAATTGAATGTAGCACCCACATGAAATCTCTCTGCAAAGCACTTTCACCTAATCAGACCTCAGTCCGGGAAAGGAAAGATTAAGTGGCAACTTCCGGTCTGGGAGCTCCTGCTCATCAGATCTGGGCTTGAGAATTGACTAATAGATCCCAGAATGCTACTGGTGTGTTCAGCCACACGGGGATCTGACTGAAATAGAAAGTGTTTTTGTTTTGTTTTGTTTTTTTAAGATTTTATTTGTTTATTTGACAGAGATCACAAGTAGGCAGAGAGGCAGGCACAGAGAGAGAGAGAGAGGAGGAAGCAGGCTCCCCACTGAGAAGAGAGCCTGATTCGGGACTCAATCCCAATACCCTGGGATCATGACCTGAGCTGAAGGCAGAGGCTTAACCCACCTTTGCTTTTTAATTGTTGTCACCACAGCCACATTCTAACATCACTTTCGGAAAACCAACAACCTTCTGAAGTCTGTAAGCTCCAAGCCCACTGACAGTCAAATAGCAGAAAAGAGCATGGAACACAAACTGTGGGACTCAGCCCAAGTAACAGAGCTAATTATAAAATGGCCCTAGTAGTATCAGGCTGGTTGCCATCAGTCTCTCATTGCCTTTTCTTATTGGCTGACTTGGAAAATGTTGTTTTGTTACCTGAGTGGACTCTGCCTTTCATGCCAATGGCCAAGAGCCCCATGGCCTGTGTGGTTTCTCTGATTACATGACTCCTCAGGCCAACTGGGATTTCTTTCTTCTAGATCAGACCTTTTTATCAAAGGACCCAGTGATGACCTCTGCACATTCATTCCTTTACAGCACTGAGACCATCAATAAGCAGTGAGGTCACATTACACTCTGGCTGAAAAGGGCTTAGAAGCCTACTGAACACACTGTACCTACTTCTAAGGCTGGGACTTGCCCCAGTTTCTAACTTCTCTAGAACCAAGACTCCAAAGCACTCTGGACATGTTCGGGAACAGATCTGAAATTCACAAATGTGTTTAAACCGCCCTTGGGGATTAAAAGCAACTTGCATTTCCAGTTTATAAATGGTGATTTAGATCAATAGAATTCACAAACTAAAAGCAGAGCCCTAATCCATTTGGGCTTCTTTTCAGATTTTCACATGATCTTGTTTTCCAGTCCATTTGAGCAAAACAAGATAGATCAGCTTTCACCGTAGTCAAAATATTTTTCATGAGCTGACAGAAAATTCTCCTCATGAGGCAGATAAGAGGGTATTCGTGATGTCCAAATAAGGTCAAGCAACCTTGAAGGTCAACAAATGGTTCTCAGCAGGTTGTCTTGAACATCTCTCCTCTTTAATTGTAACAAACACAATTTTTGGTCTTCCAAGAGTTGTCTTACTGCAAATGCCCAAAATTGAAAATCTCACTCCCTCCACTCATGTTCATAAGCTTCCTCATCTTGGAGGAACCCAGGGGGACTGTGTCAAAGTGATCGTTGCCAGAGGAGAAGGAATTAGAGTCAGAGAAGATTTCACTCTGGGTCTGAAGTCAGTCCATCAACAATATTCATTGAATCCCCACTGACTGACACCCAATTTGCCATCTGCAGGGAAGCTGCTGCGTTTGCTGCTGGGAAAACAAGACACAAAGGTTCTCCTTGAATCCAGCAAGGACATGGCTTGTGGGTGGGTATTGCTGTTTACACTGGAGCAGGTGATAAAATTTTATGTAAACTGGTCTCTTTTTTACAAGGATTCAGGGTGATCATTTTTTACTGAGTATCAGATAATTGTCAACAATCCTCCAGTAAAGGTCAACAGAGGAAAAGTACGAAGCACCAAATTTCATCTTAATGGGCTGATCATGCCTCTGCTACTCTCTTACTTAGAAACTCCTTAATCAGTTTTATCCCTCTTGGGGAGGATGCAAGTAATGTTACTTGCAAGCAATGGAGTGATTTAATTCCATTATTTTAAAAGTATGTACAAGAGGAGCAGCATTTATCATTTGAAACTAAGCTAAGTGCTTGTGTGCATGTTTTTCTGCTGAGATTACAGATGTTGCCTTTTGTTTTTTAAAGCAAAGAATGCAATGAAAAATGGACAACCAACTAAGTATCTAAAGTCTTTTTGGTTTTTTGTGTGTGTGTGGTTTCTTTTGTTTTTGTTTGCTTGTTTGTTTTGTTTTGTTTTGTTTTTCAATTTGAGAGAGAGAGAGAGAAAAAACACAAAGCAGGGTGAGGGGCATGTGTGTGTGTGTGGTTTCTTTTGTTTTTGTTTGTTTGTTTGTTTTGTTTTGTTTTGTTTTTCAATTTGAGAGAGAGAGAAAAAAAAAAAAACACAAAGCAGGGAGAGGGGCGGAGGAAGAGAAGCAGACTGCCTGATGATCATGGAGCCCAGTGCAGGGCTTCGTCTCAGGACCCTGAGATCACCACTTGAGACAAAACCAAGAGTCAGACACTTAACTTACTGAGCCACCCAAGAGCTCTGCAACCAGGCTTCTAATGCCAGAGGAGACTTGAAAAATCCATTTAGGCCAGGCTTTCTCACGTTGGACAAATAGAAGTGTCTCTCTCTCTCTCTCGATATTGCCAAATACCTCTGGGGGATGAAATCCCCCCTGGTTGACAACCACTGATTTAGATGAAAAGATGTTGGGATATTTTCTTGCTGTTTATTGGGAGGAGGGAGGGATGGTGTAGAAATGTAACCTGCTAAAGGATCTGAAACCCATTTCTAGGAATCAAAACAATATTTTCCATTCTAGAAACAAAAGAAAAGTGAGACTTGTACAGAAAGCTAGGAGTTCTAACACAGAGCTTCTGTTAACACAACACAGTCTTGCTTCACAAGCTCCTGAGGAACAATGGACTTATCTGAAAGAATGAAATAAATTGTGCTTATCCTTCTCTAGATACCGTGTTTCTTACCCTCAGTAATCCACTAAAAAGTAATTCAAGCCAAATTCTAGACCAAATATAAAGTTGGTCCAATTTTTTGCTTTTGGCAGTCTAGAATATATTGAAGACAGAAATGAGAAAGACTAAATCATTAATTTCTTAGGCTGTTGCTCTAATCCCATAAGGCTGATGGCTTGTCTGTGACTTTCCAAATATATCTCTACCACTAATAAAATGTATGATTGTGTTTCATTTCGTGTATTATAAATACAATAGATAAGATTCTATATCCAAGTACTTTGGCAGATCAAATTATCTCTTTATATCACCTTGTTCTCCTTCCCTCCCATCCCAACACAGACACAGGCACTGAGGTGGGGTGGTTTTTTTTTTTTTTGAGATTTATTAATCTAGTTTTGATTTGCTGTAACTATTAATTTTATCCTATGGCAATAGTTCTCTTTTTAAAAAAATCAGGGAATCTCTCTTTTACCACCTCTTAGACAGAAACTTAACTTGTGAAATAACGCTCCTCTCTTCCTCTTCCCCTGGAAGCTATTCTTGCAGTGTTTGAAACCACTGACGTAGAGAAGAGAATTAAACTTTCAAATCTATAGTTACTATAGACAACACAACGTGTTATACACTAAGTTAAGTTTCTTGAGGACTTTAACTTCAAAAGGACTACTTTTATATATGACAAGTACTCAATTAGCTTCAGAAAAAAAACTCATAGTTAAATTCTAAGAGAAGGATAGACTAACATTATAAGGAAAAACAATGCTCTGAGGTTCTTAAAAGAGTAAAAATGACTGCAGTGAAAATTCTGTTTATTGTACAGAGCCATTATTCCATGTAGTTTGGTTATAAGTCCTCATTAAATATCAGTTCTCTGCTGTGAGAAGCCACCTCTCAGTTCAAAACCATACAGGAAGTACACCGAACACCCATCTTGCCAATCCATGACCCATCTACCTCATTTTTAGTAGTTTCTCCAGCACCCTACCACCTCGGTCACCCAGGTGCTTTGGAATTCTCTACAGAGGCTCCATCTGATGGGAATTCCCACCTCCTTGCCCCCATCAAGTCAACTGCCATGTTGTTTGGTTTTATTTTTAATTTAGCCTCAAACTTGCCTGACGTCTATCCTGAGAATTTCTCTCTGGAAAGAGTTCTGCCTCCTTTTAGGGCCCTTGGACTTTCCATATTGAGCAGAACTAAAACCATTGCCTTGCCTCTTCATTTTCCTCAAACTTGAGGAAAGTTTCCAAAGAGTAGGTGAGTCACAGGGTCATCCCTGAAGGACAAATTCCCCAAGGAAAAGACCCTATTTTTTTCTCCTTTATTCCCTACCTTTTGGCTATAAGAGATACAATAACTTTTCAGATGATGCTTGCTAAAATAGAATTGCACATATAGTTAAAAAAACAAACAATGGATTATTATGAACCCAGTCATAAACAGGGCAGTCATGGGAATAAGAGCTTACTCAGTTGAGAACAGAGGATTTATGGTTAATTTTATGTAACAACTTGGCTAAGCCACAGGGTGTCCAGATGTTTGGCCAAACATTATTCTGGGTATTTCTGTGAGGGTCTTTTAGGATGAGATTACCTTCAAATCAGTATACTGAATAAAGCCAATTAACCTTCATAATGGGGGCAAGCCTCATCCAAGCAGCTGTCACCTCACTAGAACAAAAGTCTGACCCTGACCCAAGTATGAGAGAATTCTCCTGCCTGATGGACTTTAAACCTGGACTTCAGCTCTGCAGATTTTGGACTCGACAATCTCCATAATAGCATAAGTCAACTCCCTACAATTAATTAATTAATTAATTAGAATATGAATATGAACCTGTTGGTCTGTTTGTCCGGAGAGCCCTGAGTAAGTGAAGAAGAGTTACCAGCCATCACAGGACCCTAGGTGAGCATGACAGATAGGTCTGTCAACTGGCCCAGCCCCTGAGAAAACAGCAGCAGAAACAGAATGTATGAGCCACCTCAGCGTTTTAGCCCAAGGGGGACTGCCGATATCACGGGAAGGAAATGACACACAGGTCTACAGGTCGCCACATCCACGGGGGCAGAAATGGACTCGGTTTTGTGGGACTTGAAGCTCAGACCATGTGTGTTGTGGGGGAAGGAGGTTTTTTTAAGAAAAAGAGTCCGAGGGTCTCCTGGGTGGCTCAGTGGGTTAAGCCCCTGCCTTCGGCTCAGGTCATGATCCCAGGTTCCTGGGATCAAGCCCCACATCGGGCTCTCTGCTCAGCGGGGAGCCTGCTTCCCCCCCCCCACTCTGCCTGCCTCTCTGCCTACTTGTGATTTCTCTCTGTCAAATAAATAAATAAATAAAAATTTTTAAAGTAGAAAAACCATACATAGAGAAAAAAAAAGAATCCGAAATAACAAAATTCTTCAGAAATATATAAATTCAGTTGAACACACTATTTGGGGACCTTCCACAGCCTTGGGGGGCACTCATCTAAGAGACAGGCCCTGAAGTTTCAGTTTCATTTAGTTGATGGTAAATCATTTCCACACGGGAAAATTGAGCTGGATGACCCAGAATCCTCCACCTGAAAATGCTGGCTCAGAACTTACCCAGCTCCAAAGTTGAGAAAGAAAGAAAAACAGAAGGGAGAATGAGGGCCACTGACAAATGTTGACAACTAACTTTTGAAATTATTTCCAGACTTCAATGAAGTAGCAGATGCCCTCCTAAAATAAAACAAGTCACAAGTAAAAAAGATATATGCATTTTAACAAAGAAAAAAAATCCCCTAAATAAATAAAATATGGCTCGTAGATACAAATGAAATGACAGCTGCTTACAATCCTGGCAGATTGTCAATTTCCAGTCAAATGAATGCTAGGGATATAGATAGTGACTTCATCTCAACTCTGAGACAAGGGCACTAAAATTGGCTCATTTCAAAGTTGCTCAAGCAAACCTAATCATTCACACACTGTATGTGTTGATAAATGCAAGCTGTGGAGGTAAAGAATGCTAGTTTCTTGTTTTTAATTCTTGCAATGAAAAGAATGGATTGGTTTTCTGGAAAGTCTTAAGAGCCAATAAATGTTATGTTTATATCATGAAAGATAGTTTCAAAGTTTGTTTACTGAAGACTGGGAGTTCATTTTGGTGAAAATTGACCCTACCTCTTCAAGAACCAGCATGCTTCCATCCAAATTTCTTCTGAATTTAACACAGGTTACTTGAACTGTGATGGAGAAATAGTTATTTTGTTCTCTGCTACGGCCACAGAGCTTCTCGTAGATTTCATTTCTTCATTTTGACCCTCAGAATCTTAATTTATGAATGAAAGATTCACAACTACCAAAACTAGTCACAACTCTCACCTTGATTCCAAAAATAAGGTATTCTGGGGCAGGGTAAGACAACATGGATTATTCCAAGAGACCTTGTTTCTCTGTTCTTGTTGATGAGCTAGTACAGAATGGAAGATCCTCTTCTCATTGGCTTCAATGCCAGGTCCTTTTCTCATTGGCTTCAACCAGCACAACCACCATCACCAAAGAAGAACAGGCAAGCCCTCCTTCTCTCCAGAGGAATGTAAAAATGGTAGGCACTCTCTTGGGAAAGGTGATACCATTGAGGAGTGAGGTGTTTGTCTTTGCTATAAACCTCCCTGGGATTAACCTAACTATGGAAGGCTGGCCACAATTCTGTGCTCATTACACACGTCAAGTGTTCTTTTCACGTGTTCACAATTGCAGAACCTAATGGAAAAAGCACAAATGTGCAGACCCAGAGCTTCGGGAACAGGAAGGAACGAGTGAAGGAAAATATAAGTGAACTTTATGACAGTGATTTCAAAGCCATTAGAAATAGTGACATGTCATCCCTTAGAATGTCCCCTCACTTTAGTGCCATTACAAGTCCCTTGCTTGAACCAGGCCTTCCCCTATCTCAGAATAATGTGCATGGTGGACTTGTAAAGGAATGAGCTTGTTCCATACACTCCACAGACTGTGTGTGCGTGTGTGTACACACGTGTATGTGTGTATATATACATACATGCATATGTATCCACACACATACAGGCAAGCATACGCCATTGATTCTCATTATTCATGGTAATGATGCTCTATAAAATCACCATGAACACCGAATTCGTGACTACCAAAGCATTGCTCCAAAGGAGAGATACAGGGTATAAAAGGTTAGATTCCTGCAAGCCTCTGGTCATATTTTCATCAACATATCAATATATAACTTTGTTTTATGTGTGTATCTGTTTAAAAATGCCTTATTCAATATGTGTTGGTGACTCACTAGCATTGAACTCACAGCCAACAGCACTATACCTCATGACTGAATGAGGCTTATCAAACGCATGTATCTTCTCTGAAAGGCACTTCAGCTTTCTTCTGCTTAGAAACATTAGCACTTTAGCACTAAGTTTGGGAACTGTTTTAAACAGTGAAATCATCAAGAAAAAGCACAAAAACATGGCAATAAACAGCATGCAAAGGACACTTATTTATTGTATCAGAGCTAAAACAGAAGGCAGAACATTGCCTTTGTTCACCTTCAGCTGGGACATGAACAGTGAGCAACTCAAATTTGTCACTCCTCCATGCATGTCCATAAATGATAGCAAAAGCACTGTGAGTGTTAATTTTGGGGTTACAAATAAATTTTAATGAGTAGGTGAATTTACAAATACAGAGTTAGCAGATAATAAGGGTTACCTGTGCATGTATGTGTATTCATAAAATTGGTGTCGTTACTTTATAGTTTTATTATGATTCAATCAATATTTATTGATACTTATTATTAGCTACAGGGTTCTGTGGTAGATATTCAGAATACAAAAACATATATAACTTACAATAGCTTTCCTCAAGGAGTGCATAGATTATTGGGAATCAAACACTTATATATAAATGATAAAGCCAGAAGAAAGCCTGAGTGATGGAGATAATACATGTTATAAAAAGTTACACAGACTTTATTGCTGTTAGAGGTATTTCACTAATTATTTTCTATATAGTCTTTTTAGGGAAAACAAATTAAGAGTTTAGATCTGTACTGTCCAATTCTGGTAGGTACTAGCCCCATGTGGCTAAATTTAAATTGAATTAAATTAAAATTAATTAAATTGAATATTCGGTTCTTCAGTCTCACCAGCCACATGTCAAGTGCTTAAGAGTGACACATGGCTTGTGATTACTGTATTGGACAGTGTAGCTACAGAACATTTTCACCAACACAGAAAGTTCTTTTGGAAGAAAGGAAGGAAGGAAGGAAGGAAGGAAGGAAGGAAGGAAGGAAGGAAGGAAGGAAAAGAGGAAGAGAAGGGGAGAGGGGGAGAGAGGGAAGGAGGAAGAAAGAAAGTTAGTTCTGCTGGACAGTGCTCATTCAGATTTTCTAATTTATATGTGTGGGAAACCAAAGAGGGAAAAATCACCAAAGGCACAAAATTTTCCACTTGAAATTATTGAAACTATAAATTATATAGAATTTTTAAGGTTTTACCCTTACACAATTTGAAAAGAAGAGTTTTAAGCTTATCATTTCTTATAAACAGCAATCTTTTATGGTAACAGCCCAGAAACATTGTGAACTATCTACAAGGTCTTCAGATAACAGTTATATAAGCAATTTCCTGACACTGCTCAAATGAGGGCTTATTGCATATCAAAAATAAACATATTCCATGTTTCTGACTGTCTCCCTCCTCTGTTAGTTAATTTTCTCAGAGATGGGCTGAAAGTTCGTATGTACTGTGTAAGTCCTGGAGAATGAAGCAGAAGACACATGTTTAATCACAATTCTATCAATTTCTCACTTTAAACTTTGCCACACAACAATCAAGAATTTGGGATAGAATTGTATTTCATTCACTTCTGTGAATTTCCCCCCACCTTTGGGTCTCCAGGAACCTCAGTAGCTTCTCCAACACATATTCTGCAGGGTATCAGCAGTGGAACAGCCGCCATTTTGTGAGGGCATGTGGACAGTCCCCTCAAGGTCACAGGGCTTGGGCTTTAACCAGGAGTAAGACACAGATCTATTACATTTTTATAGCCCCAAATAAAAAAGAGCATTCCATAACACTTCAATGTCCAATTTCATTTCCAAATTATCTCCTCATTCCCACGCCAGGTTCAGAGGTATTTTCTCCATTTCTCCTGTCTGGGAGATCTGGGGGGGGGTGGGGGATGGGAGGGGTGCATAATGGTTCACTTCCAATATCTTTCTATCTTGCACTTGGACCTTTAGCTTTTAAGTTTAGAAGATCAAGAACTTACTGTCTTTTTTTCTTAAATGCAGTCCTGACAATTTCCCCAAATCTCCCAACCACAGTGAGATATGGGCACAAGAAGAAAAGAACATCCAGGTTGATTTCTCAGGTTTATTATCCCACCACAGACATCAACCTGTAGAGTGAATGTTTCTTTAAACAAATTAGTTTTCAGTCTTACTTGAACCAGGATATCAGGTTGTCCCAATTCCCGAGCAATTTCCTACCCCATTATCATCAGCAGCCAGAAAAGATATAAAGAATGAACCAACTTGGAGCCAGAAATGCATATTGGATCAGATCAACATAACAAATATGCCCACAGTCTATAGTTCAACCTTGGATACTTCTTTCATTGCCCTGATCTACACTATACTTCTTTAAAAAAAAAAAAATTACTTCGTTTAGTTCTGAACTTCTGAATTTACCTTCAGAGACTGCTTGAGGAAAGAAACTAGAGAAATGGAGTTTATACTCCTGAAACTTAGAAGAAATATTGCCTTCCACCCACTGCTTTAAAAAATAATCTGACACACCAGAGGCTGAATTTTTTTCTTAATCCCCATTATTCAAGAGATGTTGCCAACCTCTGACAGATTTAGTTTTTAGAAAGAAAGAATGCAGATTTTACATGTGATTAAATTAAAGCATATTAAGTTAGAGATGCAGGGAACCTGCCTCAGCTAGTAGTAGGACTTTAACATACTGCCCTAGAAACAAGTCTTCTTCAAAAGAAAGAATAAAAATTTTTAAACTAAGTCCTGAGTATAAACTTTCTGGGCATGCCATTTTTTGTTCTGAGAAATGCTTTTCAGCACAACTAGTGTTTTTCCAGTAATGGAACACAGCTATACAGCTGTAAGCCCTCACCTAGGACATAAAAAGTGGTTATCATTCAAAAATAGAAGACAGCAAACTGAGTAAGCAAATTTTAAAATATGATAGTAGCAACCCTTTCATTTTACTGGTACCCAGTAAGAGGATTCATTCCGAGAATGAATTCCATCTCCACATATTATATCATGCAGGAAGCAACAGACTGAGGTGTGATCAGTAGTTTCAGCGGTGAGAGAGTCTGATTCTTCATTTTCCTCCCTTGTAAATTACAGATGGGCAAAGTGCATTTCAGGTGACAATGCTGTCAAAGGCGGAAAAGACGCTGTCTTATCCAAGATGATTTTGTGTGTCCGTGCCTGCGTGCCTGTGTGTGCGTGCACATGAGCTGCTCAGCAGGTAGCCTAGAAGGACATTTTCATGTGCTCCTTTTCTTCTCAGACTCCAGCCATGTGGCATTGGGTTTACAGTCTTTGAGGGACGTTCAGTCTCGGAGCCTGCAGTGACCACTGTGTGCACGAGAAGGAACTCAGGTGAGCCCTGGTCTCTTCCAGACAGTCCTGGGAGTGCATATCATTTCTACTTCTACGCTGCTGGAGTCTATTATACTTGGCATCCTTTAGATTAGGATCTTAACACCTACCATGGGTGATTCTCTTTTTTTTTTTTTAAGATTTTATTTATTTATTTGAGAGAGAGGCAGTGAGAGAGCATGAGCGAGGAGAAGGTCAGAGGGAGAAGCAGACTCCCCGTGGAGCTGGGAGCCTGATGCGGGACTGGATCCCGGGTCTCCGGGATCATGACCTGAGCCGAAGGCAGTCGTCCAACCAACTGAGCCACCCAGGCGTCCCCCATGGGTGATTTTCTCTTAAACAATGTATAAAACATTATAGTAACAAGGCAGGTATCTTACAGGGTGGGGTTTTTTTTATTATTTTATTTCTTTCTTTCTTTGACAGAGAGAGAGGAGAGCATAAGCAGGGGGTGGAGCAGAGGGAGAGCAAAAAGCAGGCTCCCAGCTGAGCAGGGAGCCTGAGGCAGAGCTTGATCCCAGGACTCTGGGATCATGAGCTGAGCAGAAGCCAGATGCTTAACCTACTGAGCCACCCAGTCACCTCTAGGGAGTGACTTTATACTGATACAAGTCTCTCGTATTTACCTAGCATATCTACCTAATATACACACTTAGAGTATTTAACTCTCCTCCTCTATAGAACGAAATCACTTTGAATACAAATACAAAATGAAATAAATAATAATAGTACTCAGAAAATAAATCCAGAGGTTAAACATGTCTTCTATTGAACTTTGTGTATATAATCATGCCAATGAAAATTAAAGAAGTGATTTGGATAAAACTGAGACATCCATAGAAGTAAAAATTTTGCTTCTAAATCGTACCATTAATGTTTTATTTCTTCATTTTGGGGTTTAGTTCTAAACAATTAACAATTAAAAAGAAGAAGAAAATTCTATTTTAAAGCTATTTGTCAAGTTCAGAAAACTATATCCTGTAGGATAAATCTGTACTAACCAAACAAAACTATTATACCCTGCACCCAGCACTGTTTCACTGCTTCTCACTTAAACACAAATAAATACAAAGTGGTGACAAAGGATAAAGAATTGAAATAATTCAAGTTCTGTTTCTCCCTCTTTATAACCTCTGTACCTCATTGTCTATTTCAAATCTACTACTTCAGTGCAACAAGTATTAGTACCCTAGGTGTTGGAGACACAAACTTTGTCAGGAGCGAGCTCAAACAAATCCGAACTATTGTGAACTTAATCTAGAAAAAGCATGTGTGCTGAACCCACATATGTTGGGGGCCAATGAGATCACTGGAAATTCTCCAAATTAATTTCTATGTACAATGTAAATGTTTATTATAAATACTTATTAATTTAGAGCTTTTATATGTATACATTATTAAAACTCAGTAGTAAGCATAAAAATTGTTTACAACTTAAACAAACAACAGATTTTTTTCTAAGGAGCATTTCATCACTGACATTGTTTAGAATTGCTAGTACATGGTGATGATAAAAAGCAGGCTGACCTGTAGTCAGTTTTATTAGTGTTTTTAAATTCTCTATACACAATGGACTGCCGTATTGTTGCACAGAGACCTGACCACTCATAGCACCCTACACTCAGAAAACCACTGGCTTCCACTAATGGATTTTTTAAAGATTGTATTTATTTGTCAGAGAGAGAGAGAGAGCACAAGCAGGGGGAACGGCAGGCAGAGGGAGAAGCAGGCTCCCTACTGAGCAAAGAGCCCCTTGCTGAACTCCATCCCAGGACCCTGGGATCATGACCTGAGCCGAAGGCAGACCCTTAGCAGACTGAGCCACCCAGGTGTCCCCCATAAATGGATCTGAAAGAGCACATACCTACAGAAACTGAATTTGCACACAAGTTAAAAAATACCAGAATAAATTACCAATGGGAGGGACGCCTGGGTGGCTCAGTTGGTTGGACGACTGCCTTTGGCTCAGGTCATGATCCCGGAGACCCGGGATCGAGTCCCGCATCAGGCTCCCAGCTCCACGGGGAGTCTGCTTCTCCCTCTGACCTTCTCCTCGCTCATGCTCTCTCACTGCCTCTCTCTCAAATAAATAGGTAAAATCTTTTAAAAAAAAAATTACCAATGGGATAAATATCCATTGGATTTTTACAGTTTCATTTAATGATATAACATGTAGGGGATCATGGCATATACTTCAGGAGGTTTGGAATCAACTGAAAATTTAGCTAGTTTCCATAATAACTTACAGGACTCCTTTCATCCCAGAATTTCTCCAAACGTTTTTGAAACCTATTTATATTTTCATCAGGGCCCCCATTAGGGGGTTACAAGTACTTTACTTTTACACCTGCTATTTATTTACTACTTCTACTTATTGTTTTCTTTAGACTTTATTCTTTCAAGCTTTAATGGCCAACTTGCAGGTTCTGGATTCCATCATTCAGTTATACAGTCTTGATCACATTTTAGAAGTATCTTCAGAGAACATCAAGGGAAACCAAAGAGCTTGTTCTCTCATTTTTAGATAATTGTTTCACCTTTTCCTCACATTGCTAGTAAGACATAAAAATGAACTGAGAAAGGAGAAAAGCCAACGCCCTCCCCCACCCCCCAGCTGTAACTCGGGTTTATTTGCAATAAGAGACCAACACGTTCAATAGTTTGGAGACTGTAATGAGGTACCAGGATCCCAGGATCACGAGGCTGCCTCCAATTTGCATTTTAAACCTGGAGTGACCACATGACAGTTATACCCTCCACCAAAAACACAAACACACCTGCTACGTTCACCTGCTAACTACTCAGGACCCCCATTTTGTCGCACCATGACTCTCCTGATAAACAACTTTACTGTGGCTAATATTTTAACCTAGTATGTTCCCACTGTAAGACCAATGTGTTCGTCCGAATCTGTCTGTAACTGGATATAAACAGTGGGTTGCTGGAGCTGGCTGGTACCAGCCCCAAGAGCTGATGCTTAGGGAGCATCTCTCCCCAATTTGTATTCAGTGAGGTCAAACTGGTGGTTTGAAATTGGCCATGGTGGAAATAGTTACACCACAGAAAATGACAAATGCCATAAAACACGCCCCCCTTCACCAAGAGGGCTAGTCTTTTTTTTTTTTTTAAGATTTATTTATTTATTTATTCATTTGACAGACAGAGATCACAAGCAGGCAGAGAGGCAGGCAGAAAGAAAGGGGGAAGCAGGCTCCCCGCGGAGCAGAGAGCCTGATGTGGGGCTCGATCCCAGGACCCCGGGACCATGACCCAAGCCGAAGGCAGAGGCTCAAAGGAGGGCTAGTCTTAAAACACTGGCCAGCATACCCTTGGAGATATATACATACATGTCTGTGGTTTTGTTTTTATTTTTGTTTTGTTACATCTGTTATTATGTCTCACAGGGAACCTCATCCCCAGTCCATCCTGGCCTAGCCTGCATGCACCTGGTGCATGCCACAAGAAGGCACATGCATGAATGATTGAAAAGGTACAAGAGTCCACTGAGAGATGCGCGATAGTGACCTAGACTCTACTTCCTCTCTATAAAGTAGCAGAAGAAGAGAGGGCGCCAGAGTTTTCCAGAATACATGCTATTGCTTTAGTTAGCCAATATGAGAAAGCAAATGTCCTCTGAGCTGTGAGGTTGGAGAAGTGAGGATACCATTGGCATAGTCAAAGGTTTAACTGAGAGAACATTTCAATGAAGATTATTTGCAAAGCGGTAGGTAGCCCTGAAAGAAATAATGAGCAACGATGAAGCATTTTACCAGTACTCCTAAGCCTGAGGGGGAAAAGGGAGGAGATACACTTCCTGGAGCCAACCACAGAGAAATTTCCAGAACTGTGGCAAGTCGTGCAAGGGCAGGGGAAGATAAATGCCCAGACCTCTCTCTCTGTGGCTCCCTCCCTTAACTTCTTTATGGCTCCCATTAGCCAAACCAGCCAGAAAGCAAAGGGCAAGAGCTCCGGTGACAGGGTCCCCTGAGGTCATGTCCCAGAGCATAGGGCATGGCACCCAAAAGCAGAGGGTGAGGCTGGGGAATGGAGGTGAAATCAAATAACCCTCCCAGGCTCCTAGGCTCTCCTTTCCTCTCCTCGTTTTGCATTCCTTCTTCTACCTCCATGGAGCCCCCAGACAAGTAGGGAAGGGAATCACTTAGCCATGCACTCTCATGCTTTTTTTTTTTTTCTTTCATGCTTTTGAAAAATAAAAAGATTTGTTTTTCTCATTCTGATGAAAAGAAGGACCCTGAGAGAAAGAAAGGGTTGGGAGGAGCTTAGCCTACCATGGCTATAATTCCAAACAACTCCAATCCCAAAGCATTTTTCACATTCTACTTAGAAAAGTCATATAGATTTCAAAGTTCAGAGTAGGTCGGTGTCCATGCTGTCAACTCTGGAACCATCTTTAACAGGTGAAAGGAAGCTAAGACAGACCCTTCCTTGACACAGAAGAGCAATGCCGGTCCAACAGTTTTGCGGAGCCCGGCAAATGGACCATTATTCCAGAATCTGGATCACTCCGCAGGAATGTGTTAAGGACGTTTTCTTGACTCCAGCTTGGCACAGAATCATGGATGAGCCGCTACAGCTTTCCTGTCCCCCCTACAGGCACAGGGATAAAGAAAATGCATTTTAAGATCATAAAAACTGTTACCATGTGCTAGCCCTAACAGTAAATTATAACAGCAACCAATCTGGCGTAAGAATCCCCGCAGACCACGCACACTCTTCCACTCATGCCTTTGGGTCGTGTTTCAGTTGGCTAGGGAGGACTCACCAAGTAAACCGACGGGGGGGGAGGAGGGGGGCGTCAACAACAGAAAAGTTATTTCCTCACAGTTCTGGAAGCTGAACGCCCCGGGCTGGTTTCTTCTGAGGCCTCTCTTTGGCTCGTGGGGGGCTACCTTGTCCCTGTGTCTGCGCACGGCCTTATGTCTGTACGAGTCTGTATCCTAATCTTCCTATAAGGACACTAGTCAGATTAGATTACAACCCACCCCCATGGCCTCCTTTTAACTTAATCACCTGTTTAAAGGTCCTGTCTCTAAATACAGTCACCATCTGAGGTACTGGGGATTAGGACTTCAACAGAGGAATTCTAAGGGGGACACCATTCAGCCCTAACCATTAATATTTATTTCCTTTCTCCCACCCACCCTGCCATAGCCTCCTGCAGAAAGGACATTTTTCGCCCTGGTTCCTGTCTTTCAGTCCACACTTTCTGCTTTCAAGCATCACAGGCAAATTATCTGACAAGTTAGAAACTGCTATTTGATATTTTTTTCAATTTGTAAGTAAGTATGTCCCAGGGTAACAGAAACCTTCTGAGGACAATGTGGTTATGAAAGGGAAGACTAAAAAATAGGGCTAACATGGCAAGAATTTCTGGAATCTTTGAAGCTGGAACTGAGAGTGTGTGAAGGACAGTGAATATTTTAATTTGGATTCCAATAAAGACATGGATGGAAGGTCCCAGTGCAGCACCTGGTACCAGTGGGGTATCTCCTCACTTCTCTCTTGCTAGGGGGCAGATGTTCATAGACCCACCTGCCATCAAAGACGGTCAGTTTCTAACACCTGAGAAGGGTGAGAGAAGCATTCACACCGCATGCCGGCCTGCTGGAGCACCCTGGCCCAGTGCTGGTGATGCTCACAGCAGAGGAGGGCTCCCACGGGTCTCAATCACGGCTCCCATTCCTCCGTGTTTGGGCTCTGCGTGTGCTCAGCTGTCCTGTGGTCCTTATGATTTTCCTTAGCCGTAGGATCTTCCAATGCAAGAACTGTATATTTAACCTCCTGAAGGGTGAAGAGAAAAATTAAGCATGGTCTTTGAATGATTGAAATGTTATAATTATGATAAAGACTGTGGTGTGTAGTGTAATCCTGATTGGTAACAGTGAGGTCTTCAGGGACTTGCCTTTCTTTAGGTTCAAAGTCATTCATTCATCCCTAAACTGAAAATACACCATCCTCACTTGCCACACACTCACATTTTCTTTTACACACACGCACACATGCACTTGGTGTAATTCTGATTCCCCCTATGACTACATTCTCTTGTGCCCTTCGTTCTACCTGTCTGGTTTCCCAAATAAAACTGGGAGTCACCCCGAATCCTTCCCTGCCCCAACTCCATCAGCACTGGCCAGTTAACATTGCTGTGATCTACCTCCTTTCCGACCCTGAAGCCTATCCACTTCGCTCCCCACTGCCAGCACCCAGCTCTGTGCAACTGAATCACTAAAATCCTCGCCTATCTCTTCCCTCAAGGTACAGACCTGCCTTCACATAATCTCTGTGCCTTGGGCCCTGACGACATAGTGCCTGGCACCTAGCGGGTCTTCAATCACATTTGCTAAATGGATGATTTTCTGATACAACCTCTTCATGCATTGGCAGGAACATATGGCCACCCAGGTGGTAGGACTGGCAGGCAACCAAATGGAGGACAGGAGTGATTTAAACCCACCTCCCTCCCAAAGCGATCTAATGCCAGAAATCTCCACTGGCAGAAGAGACGTAATTCCTGAGCTAAAGCATTATGCTTCCAGGAGGCCTGTGTTTAAAAATCAAATCTTGTCCTCTAAGACAAGAATTATCACATCCTATCAATTTCTTTGGACCATCAGTGAGGTCCTGAAAGGGACAGGAGATAGGCTACTTCAGACAGCTGGTTAGGTGAAATAAGACCCATGACATAAGATGGTACCCCATGGAGGGACTGGGCCTGAAGGAAAAATCACAGAAATAAGATTCAGCATTTAGGCTTGACCTCTAGAATTAGATATATCATAAGAGAAAAGCCAGTCATTCTTGTTTAGTCAGAAACAGAAGAGCTGTACTTCCTGTCTCGGGCATCACTCATGGGCTCAGATTCTACATACAGAGATAATTCTCCTTCTAAACAGGAATCTAATAAAACCATGGGTCTGGATTTCCTAGAATTTTCCTGACTCTGAATATGGACTCATTCCCCAAAACTTCCATGTTGCATGTGCCCTCACGAATGGGTCATTTCTGTGATGTCTACGGAGGGAATGCAGGGAGACAATGCCCTCTCACTGCTGTCAGACGTGATGGCCGTGCTGGATCAAGATTTACCCTCCCCAAGGGAAGCCATTGCTGAATTCACCTTTTAATGTATGGTCCGAGTCAAAATAGGATGAAATGAGAGTTAATAAAATAATCCAGTTGGCCAGAAAGTGTTTTACATCTTATTTCTAAAAAGTGCTCTAAACCATGTTAAATCACCTCAGGATCTACCAGATGTCACTGGTGATTCGAGATCCTGCAAGTTCACTGGGCTTCCTCCCCCCTCCTTCCCCCACCTTCCTCCCATTCTTTCCTCACTGCTACCCCTTCCTCTGCCCCCCCCAACTCCTTCTCCCTTCCTCTGGCCCCTCTACCCTTCCTCCCTTTCTCCCACTCTTCCCCTTCCCTCTCTCCTTCTATCTCTTCCTTCTCTCTTCCTCCCTCTCTCTCCTCCCATTCATGCCTTCTTTCCCTTCCTTCTTTCCCTCCCTTCCCTCCTTCCCTCTTTCCTTCTTCACTCCTTTTCATTCTTCATTTTTCATTTCCTTCCATCCTTCATTTATTCAACAAATGCTTGTTGAGGGCTTACCTCAGGACAGATGTGACAAAGAAGAATTAGAGAAAGATAACTGTACAAAACCTGTTACACACACACACTCACTCACACTTGCTCACACACTCTCCTATTTGCGGACTGGCCCTGGCAGCTTTTCAGATTGAAATCGATGTTGCCCGTTGTCACACTGCAGTTAGTGGCACGGCATGCCTTATATCAAGTGGCTTTCTAAAGACCACCACAGGATGGGACAGCCAAGATGACCGGGGGGACATCTGGGTTTGACTCCTCGCTCTGCCTGTGACTTTATGAATGACCTTGACCAGGGATCTGGGCTAAAAGATCCTCACTGAAGAGAGGAAGGGTGGACCTAGATGCCTACTCATGTTCCTCAGCTGACTATAAGATCTGAAAGATCCTCTCAGTGTGTGAAGGGCTCAGGGATCACCAGGAACCCGGTCTTCAAGGTCAGAAATGGGAAAATGAAAGCCATCAAAAAATAAGTAAATAAAGACCTGGCTCTCTGAAACCCTCGCCTATCAAGGGATATATAACAAACGTAAGCAAATTTTATGTCCACTAGCATAAAATATTCAAACTGCTTTTCTGGGTCAGGCCTTTGCAGGAGCAAGGTGAACGAGCCAGAGGCTAGAGAGCGGATCACGAAAAATTTCCGCAGAGAAGCAGCGCCACCTGCTGCCTTTCAGTGGTACTGCAATTCGTCAATATAAACCACCAAACTCCAGTCCTGGGCTTCCGTGAAAATGGAATCAGAAGCATCAATTTTAATCAGAAGCTGAGCTTCTAAACTTTGACAAGACTATCAGACTTTGGAAAGATTTCTCCACAGGTTAATTTCAGCCATGTTTTAGGTTTACTTTTGCATCAAACTCTTCAGACATGCTACATATCTTTCTTTACAAATCAGCCTCAGTGATGTGTGCTAATAAAAGCCACTCAGTCAAAAACTGTTATTCCGAGTGCCTGGCTAGGCTCGAAGACCTAAACTGTCCTTTAGTTCAGACTCCATTAGTCATTCAGCCAACACAGTCAGATCTCCTAATCTTCCACCAGCTCTAAAATTCAGCCACCTGGAGAAAATCATGTTATCTATTGAGTTCTATTGGACCTGGGACATTTCATATACTGAGGGATAGAGAGACCGGTAAGACACATTCCTGATCTGTCATTGTGGAGAACTGGCATGAAAATATACACACGTAAGTAGCAATTATAACAAGTAAATAATCATGATGATCGACAAAGAAAATATGTCCCAGGGTAGAATGGACTATAGCTGCTTGGTGAGCCAAGCTTTGGGCAGGCAGCCGGAGAGGCTTTTAGAGAGGAAATGTGTCTTGAGCTGCAGCTGCAGAATTACTAGGATTTGGATAAATTCAGGGATGATGGAAAAAATGGGCATGCACAAAACAGAGAGGCAGAAAACATGTTAAAAGTTCTTGGCTAAAAGGAAAAGGAAAAACCATGAAATGTCATATACTTGAGAAACACCAGAGAGATTAACTCAACCTGAGTAAGACTTTTCAGAATAGAATGAGATAAGGCAGGAAAGGGAAATTGAGACATGATTAGATATTTCGTAAATGCGAGGATAGGGAGTTTGAGCTCATTCCTGTAAGCCATTGAAAAGCACTGTAGATTTCTGGGAAAGAAAATAATCAGAAATGTGTTTTAAGAAAACCCACCTGGCAATCAGATACAGGATGAATGATTCCAAGAGGTGAAAAGATGCCCTGAATGTGTAAAAAAAAAAAAAAAAAAAAAAAAAAGCTGAAGAAGGAGGGTTTTCAAGGTCACAGATGTGTACCTAAAAGCAGAAAAGCAGAAAAGGAATCTGGCTTTCTGATGGTTTTCTGTATCAAGAAATGCATAATAACTTAAAATTACTCTGAATATCAAACCCAGGGAATGCCCATTATATGGTAAGGAAGAAGAAAAGGAGTTAATGCATGCACACACACACACACACACACACACAGCCAAAAAGGAGCTACTGAGGGAAAAGGATCCTGACTCAAAGCCTAAGAGAAGCAATAGCAATGTTAAGGTGTTAAGACTCCAGAAATATCTAGAAGGATAAGAATTGGAAAAGAATTGGCTAAAGGTGGTTAAAGATGGTTACACATAATAATGTGTAATTATTACACAAAGTAATGCACAATAATGAATGAGCTAACTGGTTGCTTGTTTAATATTTTTTCATTATTCAGGTTTGGGCAGGAAAGAAGCTTAGAAACATCTCCCTCTTGAAACAGTAGCCATTTGTGCTACATTCTCCCAAATAGATTTCCAATTTCAGGGTTGTGTCCAGTGACAGGAGCTCACTCCCATGTTAGGTGGGCCATCCAGAGATTTCTGTGAACACTCAGACGCAAGTATCATATGTCTCTCCCAGCCCCCTAATGCTTGTTCTTTTCCTAAGGCTAGATAACCACAATCATTCTGGATAGTCTCTTTTGCCAATGTCTTTCTAGAATACTGCTCTAGAAATGCCCTGAAAATCAGAGGGCTGAACAGGATAGTAACATCTCCCTCCTTCAGTCCACAGACCAGAGCCTGTGATAGACTCAGTCAGAGTCTGCACTGGACTCACGGCTGGGATTCTTTTTCTTAGCTCCTCCTAATGAGCAAGGTCACCTTAGTCCTGCACTTGGGCCCTTGATCGTGCTAAACCTACAGCATATGCTCTTACGTTATTCCTTATAAAGTTTTTTTTTTTTTCTTTTAGACAGCGTTTCAGCTCAGACCTAGCACTGGATTTGGTACCTGGTTAATATTCAATAAATACTTAATGTTCCAATATAGAATTTTAAGTTTGGTTGGTTCGCTATTCCACCAAGAATTAACTTTTTCATTTCTTCCCCTTACATTCTAGCTCTATCTCCCCATAAAAATCTGTTTAGGGCAATGATTGTGTCTTAGTATGCCCATTTCACCAAAACCTGACACAGCAATTGACATGAGCTAATGAATTAATTTTTTAAATAGTAGTGCAAATTCTTTTTTTTTTTTTTTTAAGATTTTACTTATTTACTTGACAGACAGAGATCACAAGCAGGCAGAGAGTCAGGGGGTAGGGAGTGCAGAGCAGGCTCTCCGTTAAGCAGAGAGCTCAATGCAGGGCCCAACCCCAGGATCCTGAGATCATAACCTGAGCCTAAGGTGGAGGCTTCACCCACCGAGCCATCCAGGCACCACACAAATTCTTGATGGATTAGACAGTGTATCATAAAATGAATGTTCTATTTTCATTAGAAATACTATCTCAGATATATTTTTATGGTGCTACTAAATTGGCAGCAGGTAGATTTTCTTCTTGTTTGTATCATTTACTGAAACTACACCTGTACTTAAGAGTCAATTTACTTGTACCTCCATACAACAGAA
>PISX010012509.1:8404-60422 GCA_004024625.1 Mellivora capensis
ACACTGTTGGTGGGAATGCAAGTTGGTGCAGCCACTCTGGAGAACAGTGTGGAGGTTCCTCAAGAAGTTAAAAATAGAGCTTCCCTATGACCCTGCAATTGCGCTACTGGGTATTTACCCCAAAGATACAGATGTGGTGAAAAGAAGGGCCATCTGTACCCCAATGTTTATAGCAGCAATGGCCACGGTCGCCAAACTTGGAAAGAACCAAGATGCCCTTCAATGGATGAATGGTTAAGGAAGATGTGGTCCATATACACTATGGAGTATTATGCCTCCATCAGAAAGGATGAATACCCAAGTTTTTTATCAACATGGATGGGACTGGAAGAGATTATGCTGAGTGAAATAAGTCAAGCAGAGAGAGTCAATTATCATATGGTTTCACTTATTTCTGGAGTATAACAAATAACACGAAGACTTGGGGAGATGGAGAGGAGAAGGGAGTTGAGGGAAATTGGGAGGGGGGGAGATGAACCATGCGAGACTATGGACTCTGAAAAACAACTTGAGGGTTTTGAAGGGGCGTGGGGTGGGATGTTGGGGGAGCCAGGTGGTGGGTTTTTTTGAAAGGCATGCATTGCATGGAGCACTGGGTGTGGTGTAAAACTATGAATTCTGTTAAGCTGAAAAGAAATAAAAAAAAAAAAGAAATTAAAAATCGAGCTTCCCTATGACCCTGCCATTGCACTACTGGGTATTTACCCCAAAGATACAGATGTGGTGAAAAGAAGGGCCATCTGTATCCCAATGTTTTATAACGGCGTTGGCCATGGTCGCCAAACTGTGGAAAGAACCAAGATGCCCTTCAACGGATGAATGGATAAGGAAGATATGGTCCATATACACTATGGAGTATTATGCGTCTGTCAGAAAGGATGAATACCCAACTTCTGTAGCAACATGGACGAGACTGGGAGAGATTATGCTGAGTGAAGTAAGTCAAGCAGAGAGCGTCAAGGATCATATGGTTTCATTTACTTGTGGAGCTTAAGGAATAACATGGAGGATATTGGGAGATGGAGAGGGGAATTGAATTGGGGGAAATCAGAGGGCAAGACAAACCATGAGAGACTATGGACTCTGAAAAACAATCTGAGTGTTTTGGAGGGTCTGGGCATGGGAGGTTGGGTGAGCCTCGTGGTGGGTATTATGGAGGGCACGTATTGCATGGAGCACTGGGTGTTGTGTATTAACAATGAATTCTGGAACACTGAAAAGAATATAAAAAATAAAATTTTTCAAAAATGATTCAGATCATACTATGCATATTTTCAGACAAAAATGCTATGAAACTCTAAGTCAAACACAACTAAAATTTGGAAAGACCACAAATACATAGAGGTTAAACAATATCCTTCTAAAGAATGGATGGGTCATGCAAGAACATTGAAAAAAAAAGGAAAGAAATTTAGAAGAAAATTACATGGAAACAAATGAAAATGAAACATGATGATCCAGATTCTTTGGGATGCTGCAGAAGTTGTCAGAAAAGGAAAGTGTATAATAATACAGACCTTTCAAAAGGAGCAAGAAAAAGTCAATTAACAACCTAATCTCATACCAAAAGAGGTCAAAAAAGAGCAAGAAATTCTAAAGTCATTAAAAAGAAGGAAAAAATAAATATTAGAGAAGAAATTATATAGAAACTAAAAACAATATAACAGATCTATGAAATCAGGAGCTGGTTCTTCAAATAAATTAATAAAACTGATAAACCTCAAGCCAGACTTATAAAAAGAAAAGGGGAAGGACACAAATAAACCAAATCACAAATAAGAAGGAAGAAATAACGATCAACAAGAAATATGAACAAGTATAAGAGAATATTATGAAAATCTATATGGTAAAAATTTGACAACTTTAAGAAACAGATAAATTCCTAGAACATATATACTAATTAAACTGAAACAGGGAGAAATAGAAAATTCAAATAGACTGATAACCCACAAAGAAATTTAATTAGTAATAACAAATTGCTCAACAAACAAAAGTCCAGGACCACGTGGCTTCATGGGAAAATTCCACTACATATTTAATGAATTACTTCCCTTTTTTTTCCCAAAATATTGCAGGACAACAGAAAAGGAAGGAACACTTGCAAACTCATTCTAAGTCTCCAGCATTACTATGATAACATGTCAGATAAAGACTACACTAAAAAATAGAACTAGAAGCCAATATATACCTGATGAACATGGATGAAAAAATTTTCAATGACATACTAGCATACTGAACCCCACCATACATTAAAATAATCACTCATCACCCTCAAGTGGAATTTATTCCTGGGCTGCAAGTGTGGTTCAATATTGACAAATCAATCAATATGATACACTAAGTTAATAAAATATAAGAATCATATGATAATTTCAATAGATACAGTAAAAGCATATGGCAACATTCACATCCATTCATGATATGAACCCTCAACAATGTATGTTTAGAGGAAACATACTTCAGCATAATAAATGCCATATATAAGAACCCAAAGCTAATATCATCCTCAGTGGGGAAAAACCGAGGCCTTATCCTCTACATTCAAGGACAAGAGAGGGGTATCCATTCTTACCACTGTTATTTAATAACATAGTGGAAATCCCAGCCACAGCTATCAGACAAGAAGGAATTAATGGAATAAATCCAAATAGGCAAGGGAAAAGCCAGTATTTCACTATTTGCAGGTAACATTATAGTCTACATAGAAAACCTGAAAGACTCAACCAAAAATCTATTTAGAAGTGATACACAATTTCAGTAAAGTTGTAGGATACAAAATCAACGTTACAGACATCTGTTGCATTTCTGTACACCAATAATGAGGCAGTAGAAAAAAGGAATTAAGGAATCAATCTCATTTATAATTGCACCAAAAACCTAAGAATACCTAAGAATAAACCTAACCAAAGAGGTGAAAACTTGTACTCTGAAACTATAAAATACTAGTTAAAGAACTTAAAGCAGACACAAAGAAATGAAATAAAAAACATTCCATGCTCATGAAGCTAAGAGAAAATATTGTTAAAATGCCTATACTACCTAATGCAATCCTCATCAAATACCGTAAGTGTTTTTCAGAGAGTTAGATAAAAAAATCCTAAAATTTCTATGGAACTATACAAAATCCCAAATAGCAAAGCAACCTTGAAAAAGAAAGCAAAGCTGGGGCATCACAATTCAAAACTTCATGTTACATATTACAATGCTGTAGTGATCAGAACTGTATGGCGCTGACACAGAAATAGGTATGTAGATCAATAGAACAGAATAGAAAATTCAAAAATGAACCCATAACTCTATGGTGAATTGATCTTCAACAAAGCAGGAAAGAATATCCAACAAATGGTGTTAGGAAAACTGGACAACAACATGGGAAAGGATAAAATAGGATAAACTAAATATATATTAATGACCTAAATGTGAGACATGAAAGTATTAGCATCTTAAAGAACACAAGCAGTAACTCCTTTGACATCCACAGTAGCAACTTTTTACTAGATATGTCTCCCAAGGCAAGGTAAATAAAAGAAAAAAAAATTATTGGACTTCATCAAAATAAAACGTTTCTGCCCAGTGAAGGAAACTAATCAACAAAACTAAAAGGTAACCTAGAGAATGGGAGAAATATTTACAAATGACATGTGATAAAGGGTTGGTATCCAAAATACATAAACAACTTATACAACTCAACACCTCAAAAACAATCCAATTAAAACCTTGGCAGAAGACAAAAATAGACATTTCTCCAAAGAAGACTTCCAGATGGCCAACAGACACATGAAAAGATGCTCGATGTCACTCACTATCAGGGAAATAGAAATCAAAACTATAATGAGCAAACATCTCACACCAGTCAGTATGGCTAAAATCAATACAAAAAAACAACAGGTGTTGGCAAGGATGTTGAGAAAAGGGAACCCTCTTACACTGTTGATAGGAATGCAAACTGGTGCAGCCACTCTGAAAAACACTAGGTTACTGAGGTTCCCAAGAAAGTGAAAAATAGTACTACCCTACTATAGAGCAATTGCAGTTCTGGGCATTTACACAAAGAATACAAAAAATATGAATTCAGAGGGATACATGCACTCCAATATTTATAGCATTATCTACAATAGACACACTGTGTAAACACCCAAAGTGTCCATGGACTGATGAATGAATAAAGAAGTCGTATATGTATATATGGTGGAATATTATTCAGCCGTAAAAAAGAATGAAACTTCCCATTTGTAACGGTGTGGATGGGGCTAGAGAGTTATTATGTATCACTCAGAGAAAGACAAACACCATATGATTTCACACATATGTGGAGGTTAAGGAAAAAAAATAAGCAGGGGGGAAAAAGTACAAGAGGCAAACCAAGAAACAGAAAACAAATTGATAGTTACCAGAAGAAAGGTGGGTGGGAGTATGTGTAAGGTGATGGGGAGGGCGCTTGATATGATGAGAACCAGGTGTTGTATGGAAGTGTAGAATCATTATATCAAACAACTGAAACTAGTATTATGCTATGTTTTAACTGAATAATATTTTAACAAATATTATCTGGAATTTAAATAAAAATTTAAAATAGATTGATAAAAAAAACCCGTTTAATAGTAAAGGTAACCCAGAAACACAAAACCCATCCATATCTGCCCAATTGATATTTGAGAAGGCAAAAGAAAAGAAAATCAAAGGAAAAGGGATATCATTTTCAATAATTAATGCATGAGAAATGAGACATCTGTAAGCAAAAATAAATGAATAAGAGTACACAGAACAACAAAACAATGCCAACAAAACCTCAAATCAAAGCAGAAACAAATCAAAATTTTAAAAAGAACTCTCTATCTAAATGTCACACCTCATACAAAAATTAACTTGATATTGACTATGGGTTTAGCACAGAAAACATTATCCATAGAAGGAAAAAATTGATAATTTTGACCACATTAAAATTTTTAAAAAAGTATTCTCGGGGCACCTAGTAGCTCAATCAGCTAAGCATCTAACTTCAGCTCAGGTCATGATCCCAGTGTCCTAGGATAAAACCCTGAGTCAGACTCTCTGCTCTCCCTCTTTCCTTCCACCCCGCCTTGCTACTGCTATCTCTCTCTCTCTCAAGTAGACAAATAAAATCTTTAAAAAATATATTCTTCAAAAGATCCTGCTAGGGGCGCCTGGGTGGCTCAGTGGGTTAAGCCGCTGCCTTTGGCTCAGGTCATGATCCCAGGGTCCTCGGATCGAGCCCCACATCGGACTCTCTGCTAAGCAGGGAGCCTGCTTCCCCCTCTCTCTCTCTGCCTGCCTCTCTGCCTACTTGTGATCTGTCTGTTAAATAAATAAATTCTTAAAAAAAAAAAAGATCCTGCTAGAAGGATAAAAATACAGTTAAAAATGGAGCAAGTGCTCAAAAACCATACATCCAACAATGGAGTAGTATATTAACGGAATTTTGAAAACTCAATGATAAAAATAATTCAAATTAGAAATGGACAAAAAGCATAAACTGATAATTCACAGAGAGGTTATACAGATAACAAGCACATGAGAGATTCAACTTCATTAGCCATTAGAAAAATGTCTAACATCCTGCTAATTAAAACCATAACTAGTTATCATTATAGGCCTATCAGAATGACCAAAATAAAAGAAAAATAATGACAACACAAAATTCTGGGAATGATGTAGTCAAATAAAATAACTCATACACTGCTGGTGGAAATATTAAATTGTATAGCCACTCTGGGAAAAGTTTCAGCAGTTTCTTATAAAATTAACCATGAAACTACTGTAGACCCAGCATTGCACTCTTAAGAAATTTGCCCAGAGTGGGGCTCCTGGGAGGCTCAGTTGGTTGAGCATCTGACTCTTGGTTTTTAGCTAAGTTAGTGGCCTTGTATGTGGTGGTATTGAGCCCCATGTCAGGTTCCACACTCAGTGGGGAATCTGCTTAAAGATTCTTTCCCTCTGCCCCTCCCCCCACATATGCTTTTTTTCCTCTCTCTGTAAGAAAAATAAATATTTAAAAAGAAAAAAAAAGAAATTTTCCCAGAGAAGTTAAAACTTTTTTTCATATAAAAATATTTATGGAAATGGTAATAGTATCTTTATTCATAAAAACCCCAAAGTGGGAACAGCTCATATCCTTCGATGTGTGAGTGATTAAACAAAACTGTAATACTCCCATACCAAGAAATACTCAACAATACTCAACAATAAAATGAATGAATTATTGATACATACCACAACTTGGCTAAGTCTCCAGGGAAATATTCTGAGTGAAAAAAGCCAATCACAAAGGTCACATATTATATAGTTTATATATATGTGTGTATATATATACACGTGTATATATGTATATATATACATATATATATATAACATTTTTGAAATGACAAAATTATAAAAATGGAGAATAGATTAATGGTTGTCAGCCATTCAGGACAAAAGGTGGCAAAGAAAGAGTGAAGGATCCTTGTGGTGATACAACTTTTCTGTACTAATATCAATATACTGATTCAAATATTAAACTATAGTTTTGTAAGATGCTGTCATTTTAGGAACTTGGGAAAGGGACAGAAAGTTATCTGTGTTATTTCTTACACATATATATGAATTTAAAATTATTTGAAGATGTTTAATTAAAAAAGGTTCTCCACCCACCGGTAATGTGATTGTATTACCCGAAGAATGCACAGCCTTTATTTACTGAAGTAGTTGCCTGGGCTGGAAAATTTTACCCTTTCTGATAATGTTCCCTTCGGCATACTGCTTTGCTAAGCTAGCATGCAGCTAATTAAGTTTGTAAACACAAATATATCTCGAGATCCTAAGCTTTTTATAGTTTTTCCAGCTACATGTTCAGAATTTTATGTTTTTTGAAGGGGTATTCCTAATGCATATATTTCTCTGTGGTTGTTATATGATGCAATTATTATTATTATTTTTTAAAGGTTTTATTTATTTATTTGGGAGAGAGGCAGTGAGAGAGCATGAGCGAGGAGAAGGTCAGAGGGAGAAGCAGACTCCCCGTGGAGCTGGGAGCCCGATGCGGGACTCGATCCCGGGTCTCCGGGATCATGACCTGAGCCGAAGGCAGTCGTCCAACCAACTGAGCCACCCAGGCGTCCCAATTATTATTATTATTATTATTATTATTAATATTATTATTTATCTCAAACCTTGCATTTAGCAAATGGTAATTTGAGTAGCAAACCATGATAAAGAAACCATCAGGAACTTAATAGCTAGCATTTTTTTTTTGCATAAAAGAAAGGTAACAGGCCAGAAAACTCATGTATTTTCTGTTTTGTGCTGCTGCAAGCAAACCTAGTTTGATAACTTCTACCTGCTGTAATATCATTATGTTATAGCTATACTGTTTCTCTGTGGTTTATTTTTTATCATTTTGCGTAATTATCACTAAGTATCCTGTATCCTATTTCTTTGCTCTTTTTTGCATGCAGAACATGTTTCCTGCAATCTGTTCTCTTTTCCCTGAATGTCTCTCTTAAAGAAATCAGTTTACATTGACACTGCATAGACAGGAGAAGAGTCCTGCTGGGTGCCTTCACCATAACCTGATTTCCTTCCTATTTGTTTCTTGGGAAATTGTTTGTTACCTGCAGTGTTTAAACACACTTTTAGACTGCTGATTCAGATATAAACAACTTAAAAAGCATATAGAAATGAGATTTGCAGGATCATTTAGAACATTAGAGCTTTTGTTCAAAGCATTTTTGAACAGCAGAAGTAGTTATTTTTATAGTGACAGCAACGTTTGGGATGCAGAAATTCAATTTTGTTATCATAGTCATAGTATACTATGCATGACTCCAAGGTGACACTCTACATTATGTTGGCATGTGTAATTATTTTATATGTTCTTATTCACCTAATATGCTTCTCAAATCTCCTTAAAACAATATATTTTATTTATGAAGCACTTCTAATTTATATTTATTTATTTATTTATTTATTTGAGAGAGAGAATGAGCACTAGCAGGGGGAGGGGCAAAGGGATAGAGAATCTCAAGCAGACTCAGCGCTGAACACTGAGCCTGACATGGGGCTTCTTCTCAAACCCAGAGATCACAACCTGAGACAAAACCAGGAGTCAAAACTAGGGGTCAAATACTCAACCAACTTTGCCACTCAGGCACCTGTGAAGCAATTTCTAATTAATTCTACAAACACATACTTCAGTAGGCTCTGAAGAGCTCTTGAGATTGTTATTAAGTTTGAGATCATTTTAAGATGTGGTTATGGTTCAAGCCAAAAGTTCTCATTATCAGATAGCTCTTTGATGACTTCTGTGAAAAGAGATGCCAGGATCTTGGTCGTGTTCCTGAAGTAGAGGTAATCACAGCAGAAAACTCACTAAAGGGTAGTTGTTTCCAGTTAGTGTGAAACTCAGATGAAAGTCCAAGAACTAGATAAATCATAAACACAATACAATCCAGCAGTGAGGTGAACTCACATGGTTGTTCCACATTCAAGATATGCTAGTTAAAAGTAAGATTCATTTTCATCGCCAGAGGTTGTCAAAGTAACAACTCTGAGCATTCTTAAGGCCATTCTTAAAAAAAGAAAGCTTTGAGCAAGAAATGTAAGTCACGGATTTCTAGGCCATGTAACCAACACAAGGATCCTAGAATTCTAAGTTATTGGAGGATTAAATTTCCAATTGCTTAGAAAAGATTATGTGATATGCCCATGCCTTAAGCTAGTATATCAAAATGGTCTGTGGTGTAATTTTTTTCCTGGGATTGTGTTTATGGACTAAATATTTATTCTTTCACAAGTTTCATGAATTTTTTAAATCACAAAATCTGATAGAGGTAAAATTCCATTAGCCTATTTTTTTCATGTACCACTTGATCTAATTACTTTAGTTTTTTTTTTCCTTTTTTTTCCACTTTTATTTATTTATTTTTTATTTCATTTCTTTTCAGCGTAACAGATAACTACTTTAGTTTTATAGTGAGTTTTGATTATTGGTAGGGGAAGACCCTTACTTTATATATTTTCTTTATTAAAGCCTTTGCTATTATTGGCCCTCTGCTCTTCCATGTACATTGGAATCATTTTGTTAATGTCGACAAACTGTACCCTTGGTGTTTTACTGTAATTACATTAAATTTATAGATCAATTTGGGTATAATTAAGATCTTTAAATATTGTCTATTAATGAACAAGGTATATCTGTAAGGTACATTAAATCTTTTTAAAGTTTGATGATTTTCTGCAAAATTGTCCTACATGTATTACATTTGTTCCTAAATGCCTATATATTTTTGTTTTTACCAATATGGTAACATTAAGCATTCTAACAGTTGCTGGTATAAATTTAAAAAACGTATCATTGGCATATTAATCCTACATGCCATGTACATGTTATTTTATAAATTTTATTAATTTCTCTGCAGATTAGATTGGGCCTGTATATATGCACAATCATGTCATTTTTCAATATTGAGTGCATTTTTCATTTCTACTTTGAAAAGTTTTATTTTTTTTTTAACTGGTCAAGACATTAATTTTAAAACTGAATAAAAGAAATAACAGAAGATATTCTTTTCTTTTTCCAGATTTTAAATTAATTTCTTTCAATATATAACACTGAGTGCAATGTTTGTTTAGATTTTGAGTAAATGCATTTAATTAGTTTGAGGAATTTTTTTATTTTTTCTATTCATATTTTGCTTGAGTTTTTATCATGAAATAATGTTGAAATTAAAAACAAAATTTTGTACATATCTTAAAAAGTTAAATGTTTGTCTCATAAGTGTTAATGTGGAAAATTGCACTAATTGGTTTCCTAAAATTAAACAAAAATTGTTAATAATATACATTTATACTGTTACGCTGACAAGAAATAAAAAAATTCATTTATACATTATTGGGTTTAGTTTGTTAGTATTTTATTTATTATTTATTTATTTAAAATAAAAATATTTTTAAAAATATTTTTGGTATCCAATTTATAATCATGAGAACTGGATACTCACTTCTTTTTACCTTAAGTATAAGGGCATATAAAAATTTATTTTTATGTCATTTGAATACTTGCTATAAAATTTTTTCTACATAATGATCTGGGCCTAGTATTTTGTTGTTTGTGAGATAACTTTTAACTACACATTAATTTATTAATAAAATGTTTACTGTTTGCAATTTATACTGTTCAAGAAATTTTTTCACTGTGATTAAATTTTCAAATATACCGATTTAAACTTTCTCAAAATTTTAATCTTTTCAGACATTTTGACTTTATTATTTTTTTCTAAACGTAGTTTTTGGAAATATTGAACATCTTCAATATATTCATTTATCAGCTCTACTTTAGTTATATCAAAATAGGTTTATGTGTTGGGCCTCCTGGGAGGCTCAGGTGGATTATGACCCAGACTTTGTCTTGGGTGATGATCACAGAGTTCTGGGATCGAGCCCCACATAGGACTTCTTGCTCAGTGGGGAGTGTACCTATTCCTCTCATGCTCCCCCTGCTTGTGCTATCTCTCTCTTTCTCTCTCTCTCAAAGAAAGAAAAGAAAAGAAAAGAAAGAGAGAGAGAAAGAAAGAAAGAAAGAAGAAAGAAAGATGAAAGAAAGAAAGAAAGAAAGAAAGAAAGAAAGAAAGAAAGAAAGAAAGAAAGAGAAAGAAAGAGACAGGTTTATGTGATTTTCATTTGCTATGAATTCTAAGTACTTTAATATTTACTTGTGATACATTCATATATATTTAATTTTTTCTACTTAAAAATTTAAAGTTTGCCATTTTTTTGTAACTGACTTCTTTTTTTTAAATTCATTCTTTACAGTGTAAAAGAATTCATTGTTTATGCACCACACCCAGTGCTCCCTGCAATACGTGTCCTCTATAATATCCTCCACCTGGCTCCCTCAACCTCCCAACGCCCACCCTTGCAAAACCTTCTGATTGTTTTGCAGAGTCCATAGTCTCTCGGGTTCATTTCCCCTTCCAGTTTCCCTCAATTCCCTTCTCCACTCCATTTCCCCATGTCCTCCATGTTACTTGTTATGCTCCACAAATAAGTGAAACCATATGATAGTTGCCTCTCTACTTGACTTATTTCAGTCAGCATAATCTCTTCCAGTCCCATCCATGTTGCTACAAACGTTGGGTATTCATCCTTCCTGACGGAGGCATAATACTCCATAGTGTATATGGAACAAATCTTCCTTATTCATTCATCTGTTGAAGGGCATCTTGGTTCTTTCCACAGTTTGGTGACTGTGGCCACTGCTGCTATAAACATTGGGATACAGATGGCCCTTCTTTTCACCACATGTGTATCTTTGGGGTAAATACCCAGTAGTGCAATTGCAGGGTCATAGGGAAGCTCTGTTTTTAATTTCTTAAGGAATCTCCACAATGTTCTGCAAAGTGGCTGCACCAACTTGCATTCCCACCAACAGTGTAAGAGGGTTCCCCTTTCTTCACATCCTCTCCAACACATGTTGTTCCCTGACTTGCTAATTTTGGCCATTTTAACTGGTGTAAAGGGGTATCTCAATGTGGTTTTAATTTGAATCTCCCTGATGGCTAGTGATGATGAACATCTTTTCATGTGTCTGATAGCCATTTGTAAGTCTTCATTGGAGAAGTGTCTGTTCATATCCTCTGCCCATTTTTTGATATGATTATCTGTTTTGTGTGTATTGAGTTTGAGAAGTTCTTTATAGATCCTGGATATCAACCTTTTGTCTGTACTGTCATTTGCAAATATCTTCTCCCTTTCTGTGGGTTGCCTCTTTGTTTTTTTGACTGTTTCTTTTGCTGTGCAGAGGATTTGGATCTTGATGAAGTCCCAAAAGTTCATTATTGCTTTTGTTTCCTTTGCCTTTGGAGACATATATTGAAAGAAGTTGCTGTGGCTGATATCAAAGAGGTTACTGCCTATGTTCTCCTCGAGGATTCTGATGGATTCCTATCTCACGTTGAGGTCTTTTATCCATTTCGAGTTTATCTTTGTGTACACTGTAAGAGAAAGGTCTAGTTTCATTCTTCTACATATAGCTGTCCATTTTCCCAACACCATTTATTGAAGAGACTGTCTTATTTCCATGGTATATTTTTTCCTACTTTGTCGAAAATTATTTGAACATAGAGTGGAGGGTCCATATCTGGGCTCTCTACTCTGTTCCACTGGTCTATGTGTGTGTTTCTATGCCAATACCATGCTATCTTGGTGATCACAGCTTTGTAGTAAAGCTTGAAATCAGGTAACATGATGCTGCCAGTTTTATTTTTGTTTTTCAACATTTCCTTAGTAATTCGGGGTCTCTTCTGATTCCATACAAATTTTAGGATTGTTTGCTCCAGCTCATTGAAAAAGACTGGTGGAATTTTGATCGGAATGGCATTAAAAGTATAGATTGCTCTAGGCAGTATAGACATTTTAACAATGTTTATTTTTCTAATCCAAGAGCATGGAATGGTCTTCCATCTTTTTGTGTCTACTTCAATTTCTTTCATGAGTGTTCTGTAGTTCCTGGAGTACAGATCCTTCACCTCTTTGGTTAGATTTATTCCCAGGTATCTTATGGTTCTTGGTGCTAAAGTAAATGGAATCAATTCTCTAATTTCACTTTCTGTATTTTCACTGTTAGTGTATAAGAAAGCCACTGACTTCTGTACATTGACTTTATATCATTCCACGTTACTGAATTGCTCTATGAGGTCTAGTTGTTTGAGGGTGGAGTCTTTTTGTTTTTCCATATAAAATATCATATCATCTGCGAAGAGAGTTTGACTTCTTCATTGCCAATTTGGATACATTTTATTTCTCTTTGTTGTCTGATTGCTGTTGCTAGGACTTCTAATACTATGTTGAACAAGAGTAGTGAGAGTGAGCAACTTTGTCGTGTTCCTGATATCAACGGGAAGGCTGTGCGCTTCTTCCCATTGAAGATGATATTTGCTGTGGGTCTTTCATGGATAGATTTTATGAAGTTCAGAAATGTTCCCTCTATCCCTATATTTTGAAGCGTTTTAATCAGGAACAGATGCTGGATTTTGTCAAATGCTTCTTCTGCATCAATTGAGAGGACCATGTGGTTCTTCTCTCCTCTCTTATTGATTCGTTTTATCACATTGATTGATTTGTGAATGTTGAACCATTCTTGTAACCCAGGGATGAATCCCACCTGGTCATGGTGGATAATCTTTTTAATGTGCTGTTGGATCCTGTTTGCTAGGATCTTGTTGAGAATCTTAGCATCTATATTCATCAGTGATATTGGTCTGAAATCCTTTTTGGTGTGGTCTTTGCCTGGTTTGGGGATCAGGGTAATGCTGCCTTCATAAAAAGAGTCTGGAAGTTTTCCTTCAGCTTCAATTTTTTGAAACAGCTTCAGGAGAATAGGTGTAATTTCTTCTTTAAAAATTTAGTAGAATTCCCCAGGGAATCCGTCAGGTCCTGGGCTCTTGTTTTTTGGGAGGTTATTGATCACTGCTTCAATCTCCTTACTAGATATCGGTCTATTCAGGTTGTCAATTTCTTCCTGGTTCAATTTTGGGAGTTTATAGTTTTCCCGGAATGCATCCATTTCATCTAGGTTGCTTAACTTATTGCCATATAACTGTTGATAATAACTTCTTATGATTGTTTCTACTTCCTTGGTGTTAGTTGTGATCTCTCCCTTTTCATTCATAATTTTATTAATTTGAGCTTTCCTCTTTTCTTTTGGATTAGTGTGGCCAATGCTTTATCGATCTTATTGAATCTTTCAAAAAACCAGCTTCTAGTTTCATTGATACGTTCTACTGTATCTCTAGTTTCTACCTCATTGATCTCTGCTCTAACCTTGATTATCTCCTTTTTTGTGTGTGGAGTTGGTTTGATTTGTTGTTGATTCTCCAGTTCTTTCAGGTGTAGAGATAGCTGGTATATTCTAGATTTTTCAATTTTTTTGAGGGAGGCTTGGATGGGTATGCATTTTCCTCCTTAGGACTGCCTTTCTGTATCCCATAGGTTTTGGACCAAAGTGTCTTCATTCTCCTTGGTTTCCATGAATTGTTTACGTTCTTCTCGATCTCCTGGGGGATCCAAGAATTCTTAAGCAAGGTGGTCTTTAGCTTCCAGGTGTTTGAGATGCTTCCCAAATTTTCCTTGTGATGGAGCTCCAGTTTCAAGGCATTGTTATGTCAGAATCTGCAGGAAATAATCTCAGTCTTTTGGAATTGGTTGAGTCCTGATTTGTGACCTAGTGTGTGGTCTATTCTGGAAAAGGTGCCATGTGTACTTGAGAAGAATGAGTATTCTGTTTTGTTAGGGTGGAATGTTCTGTATATATTTATGAGGTCCATCTGGTTCAAAGTGTTATTCAATGCTTTTGTTTCTTTATTGATTTTCTGAATGGATGATCTGTCTATTACAGAGAGAGGCGTGTTAAGGTCTCTACTATCAAGGTATTCAATCAATATGACTCTTAATCTTGATTAATTGTTTTCTTATGTAATTGGCTGCTCCCATATTGGGCGCATAGATATTTACAATTGTTAGATCATCTTGGTGGATAGTCCCTTTAAGAATGATGTAGTGTCCTTTGTATCTCTGACTACAGTCTTTAGTTTAAAATCTAATTTATCTGATATGAGAATCACAACCCCGGCCTTCTTTGGAGGCCCGTTGGCTTGAAAGATGCTTCTCTATCCCTTCACTTTCAGTCTGGGTGTATCCTTAGGTTTTAAATGGGTCTCTTGTAGACAACATATAGATGGATCCTGTCGTTTTATCCATTCTGCAACCCTGTGTCTTTTTATGGGCGCCTTTAGGCCATTCACATTGGGAGTGATTTTTGATAGATACATTTTTATTGACATCGTGTTACCTTTGAAGTCTTTTGTTCTGTAGATTGTCTCCATATTTCAATTATATTCTTAGGATTTTTCCTCTTTTATAGAACCCCCCTTAATATTTCCTGCAGTGTCGGCTTGGTGGTCGCATACTCTTTTAAGCCTTGCCTCTCTTGGAAACTCTTTATCTCTCCATCCATTTGAATGTCAGTCTTGCTGGATAAAGTATTCTTGGCTGCATGTTCTTCTCATTTAGTGCCCTGAATATATCTTGCCAGTTCTTTCTGACTTTCCAGGTTTCTGTGGACAGGTCTGATGTTATTCTGGTTGGCTTTTCTCTGTATGTAAGAGCTTCTTTTTCCTAGCTGCCTTCAAGAGGGCCTGCCTAGAATTATAATTCTTAATTCTTGCTATTAGTTGTCTTGAGGACGTTCAAGAATCTATAATCTTGGGGGGAGACTGTTCTGCCTCTAGTACATGAACGCTGGTTCCATTCACAATATTGGGAAAATTTGCATGGAGAACTTGTTCCACTATATCTTCTAGACTTTTTTCTTTCTCCTCCCCTTCAGGGATTCCAATAATTCTGATATTGGAACGTTTCATGGCATCATTTATTTCCCTGATTCTTTTTTCGTGGCTTCTAAGCTGTTTGTTCCTCCTGATCCTTTCTCTCCATCTGTTTGTCCTCCAGATCACTAATTCTATCTTCTGTCTCAGTTACCCTAGCTTTTAGAGAATTTAGATTAGATTGGAATACATTGAGAGCATTGTGAACATCATTTCTGGTAGCTTTCACTTCTGTCCTAACATTGTGAACATCATCCCTGGTGGCTTTCAGTTATTCCCTAATCAATTCCATTTGGTCATCCATGGATTTCTCCAACCTAGCTATTGCCTGGATAATTGTTAGCCTGTATTCCCTTTCCAACATATTGTCTATCTTGGTAGCCTTTAGCTATGTTTCAGAAGGCCCGTCCTCTGAATTTTTTTTCTTTTGGGCATTTCTCCTCCTAGTCATTTTGGTGAGAGATGGCTGAACGTATGTAGCTGGATGTATCTACCGTGGTGCAGTCAAGGTGCACCCTGGAACGCTTCTGAGCAATCAAGAGTCCCCACCCAAATGAAAGAAAAAAAGAAAGAGGGAAAGAAGAAAAAGAAAGAGAGAGAGACAGAGAGACAGAGAGAGACAGGAAGAAGAAAGAAAGATAAAAGAGAAGGCTGAGCCCAAATGGGCCCCAATGTAAGATTTGTGAAGTATACAAGCAAAAACAAAAAAAAGACTGATAAAAGTATATGACAAGAGAAGAAAAAATATATACATATATATGTAGAAGCAAAACATCAAACAAACAAAAGGACCTCGTCAAAAAGAACCCCAAGTGTAAGATTTATGTACTACCAGGACAAACACAAATATACCGATACACTGGCAGAAGAAAAAGATGGGAGAATGGTTATAAATTCTCAGTGTGGCCGAGGAAGTTTATTTTGATTCTTCTTGGCTGTATCTTGTTATCTTTGTTAAAGGACTGAACTTTTCTAAGATAAAGGGGGATTAAAAATTTGTTTACCTATAGGGATAGCATTGATTGGAGAAAGGGGATTACCTTGAAGTTTAACGCTATATGAATATTAAAAAATAAAAATAAAGAAAAGAATGAACTAAACTAAATTAAAGTAAAATTTTAAAAAGTTTAAAAAAATAGAAAAGCAAAAGAAAAACACCGGTATATGTATCAAAAAGTTCAGGTTAAAAGGTTATTATGGAATTTGATGTACTGGACATCTCACTGTGATGGTAAATAGGTTTAAAAAAATCTATATTAAAAAAATGAACCAGAATAGTGGGAACAAATTAAAAATAAATGTTTTATCTATGAAGTAGTGGTGGTTGTTCTCTTGTTGTTTTTGTTTTTTTGTTTGTTTTCCCAGTTGGCTTTCTGGGGCAGGGGCCTGCCACATAGGTTTTAGACAGTGTTTCCTGAATTAAGTCCTCCCACCCCCCTCAAGGAGGTGGGCTCTGAGGAAACTGGTTTTTCAGGCTTTTCTTCTCTGGAGGTTTTTATGTTTGTTCATTTGCTTTCTCTCCCCTTGGCAGCTCTTGATGGTTTTTGGAGGTTTAGAGGAAAGCAAACTGCACCCAGACCACCCTCTGGGTGCTCCAGAGCACATAAGTTCCCCCTTGGCTGCTGGCTGAGCCTGTTCCCAGTCACGGTCCCTGGGGACACAGGAACTCCTGCTTGTACCCAAAACCACAACAGTGGTGGCTGTCTGGGCAGCTTCACACCGCCAGAGAGGTTCCAAGCAGTGTTTTCACACTGAGATTTTCCTGCTGACCTGACTGGGAGCGCTCAAACTTTCCAGGTCCAAGAGAGCTGGGATGGCGCTTCTGCACACCTCTCTCAGGGGAGGGTGTGGTGTGCGTCTCAGGCTCTGATTTCGTGGCTTGGCGCACGCATGGGTACTTCAAAATGGCTCTGTTTCTGCTGGCTGGCGAGGCTCCCAGGCCCTCATGGGAGCTGCACCCCATGCACCCTTAGGCGCTCTCGCTTGGGGCTCCAGGACCAAGACCTCATTTCTCCGCTGCACTCTCTCTGGCTCAGTGCCAGGGGTGGTTGTCCTGGGTCCGGGTTCTTAAGCCCTTGTCCTTAACCATCCCAATTCCCACAATCTCCCCCCATGATCCTTTGCTCTTTTTGAGTGCTTTCTACTAGACTCCAAGTTAATGGTGGACCCCAGTCATAGGGCACTCTCGTTTTGGGGTATTACTTTCCAATGGGTCACTTCTGGTGGCTCCCTCCCCCTTTTGTTTATATTCTGATACCAGTCCAACTTTCCCACTCCACATTACGTGCCCACTGGCTTCTTCTGCCCCCGTAGAGATCCAGACATGTATAATTCTAATATCAGGCTGATTTCATGGGTGATCAGAGTACCTCGGTAGGTAATCAGCTGACTTTAGGGTACAGGTTGAAATGGCGCCTCCTCCTAGTTCCCTGCCATCTTGTCCCCCAACTCCCGTATATACACTTTTAAAACTATACATTTTTCTTTAAGCTTTTCTACAACCCATAAATTTGTATATGCATTATTCCCATTAAGTTTCAAAAATTTCTGATTCCAATGATCATTTTTTTCTCTAACTCATGGAATTTATTGAAGTTTCTCCAAATATCTTATTTTTCACTATATTTAATATAATTCTGCAGTGGTTAGTGAAAATACTCCATATGATTTTAATCTTTTTAAGTTAGTTGAGTTTTTTCTAATAGTCCAACATCTGGTCTATCTTGGGAAAGTATTAGGTTCACTTGAAAAAAAAAAAATGAATTGTGAAGGACTTAAGTGTAGTGTTCTGTAAACATTACTTCGGTCAACGTGGAGAATGATGCTATTCAAATCCTTTGTATCTACTTTTATTGACTGATTTATTTTTCTATAAAATTCAGCCCCAAAAAATGAGAGAGGTATTAAAATCTCTAATTATGTTATACTTTTAGTTATTTATCTCTTCAATTCTGTCAAATTCTGCCATATTTGTTGTGAATCTCTGTTATGAGTTACATGCATACCTATGATTGTCAATCTTTGGATGGATTATTTTATCATTACAACAGGGTCCTTATTTTCTATTTACATCAAAGTCTATTTTGTCTCATATCAACACATATTTCTTAAGCCTACTGATAGCATTAGATCTATTTTCCCATCAATTTATGTTTAAGCTATATCTTTCTATTTTATATAGTATCCTCTACTTAGTAAATCCAATATATTTAGTCTTTGGAGTTTCAGATTCATATATCTTCTTTTTCTTCCCCGTGCTGATTCTCTTTTTTAAAAGATTTTATCTATTTATTTGATAGAGAGTGAGCACAAGTGTGGGGAATGGCAGGCAGAGGGAGAGGCAGGGTTCTAGCTGAGCAAGGAGACTGATGTGGGCATTGATCCCAGGATGCTGGGATCATGGTCTGAGTCAAAGGCAGATGCTTAACTGACTGAGCCACCCAGGCATCCCTCTGCTGATTCTCAAACAAGATGGCTTGTTATTTAGAGACTTATTTATTTATTTATTTATTTATTCATTTATTTATTTACTGTGAACTTATATTTGGTCAAATGTTATCTGTGGGATATTTTGATGTGGTAGTTTAAATTGTATTCATGTATAAGAGATTTTGGTTGTCCATGCCAGTTTTGTGTTGTTTTGTTGTTTTGGAGCACAATCAATACAGAAAAGTGTAAACCAAAGTTTCAGCTTTGGTTTTTCAATTGTGGTAAACTATGCACAACATAAAACTTATCATTTTTAAGTGTAAAATTTTGCAGCATTAAATACATTCACATTGTTGTGTATCCATCATTACAATCTGTTATCAGAACTTTTTCATCATCCCAAATTGAAACTCTATACCCATTAAAAAAATAATAATTCCCCATTTCCTCTTCCTCCAGCCTATGTAGCCTCTATTCGACTTTCTGTTTATATAAATTTGACCATTCTAAGTTCTTCATATAAGTGGAATCATGCAATATTTGTTCTTTTTGTGATTTCTTTCACTTAGCATAATGTCATCTAGGTTCATTTATATTGTAGCATTTATCAGAATTTATTTTTAAGTTTGAGTAATATTTCATTATATGTGTGGATACACAAACACACATACATATTCATCTGTTGGTGGATATTTGGGTTCTTCTCACCTTTTGGCTATTATAATAATGCTACTATGACATTGGTATACAGATATTTGTTAAGTTATTGTTTATAATTCTTTGCACATATACCTAGAAGGGGAATTGCTGGATATATGTTAACTGTTTAATTTTTTGGTAAAATGTTATACACCTTCCACAGAAGCTTCACCATTTTAGATTTTGAGGAGAAATGCACAAGGGCTCTAACTGGTCACATTCTCATCAACACTTTTTTTTGTTTTGTTTTTCTTCTTGTTTGTTTTTTGTAATAGCATCTTAATGGGTGTGAAGTGGTATCGCAATGTGAGTTTGATTTGCAATACCCTAATAACTAGGGATGTTGAAGATGATCTCATAAACTTATCAGCTATTAATATATCTTTTTTGGAGAAATACATACCCATTTTTTAATTGAGTTGCTTTTGTTGTTGTTATTGAGTTGTATGACCTAGTTATATAATTCCGACTATAAATTACTTCTCAGAAAAGTGATTATCAAATTCTTTTCACTCTCTAAACAGTGTCCTTTAATACACATAAGTTTTTTTTTTTAATTTTGATGAAAGATACTTTACCTATTTGTCTTATGTTGCCTATATTTTGTTGTCATTGCCAATTCCCATGTCATGAAGTTTTTCCCCTATATTTTTCTTTAAGTTTTACACTTTTGGCACTTATATTTACACCTCTGATCTATTTCAAGTTAATTTTTTATGTGGTGTAAGGTTAGTGTCCAACTTTATTCTTTTGCATGTTGATATATGTCTTTTGCCTGATGTAGAAACTAAGAAAACAATAGAACAGATCAATGAAACCGGAAGCTGGTACTTTGAAAAAAATGATAAATACGCATTGCATGGAGCACTGGGTGTGGTGTAAAACTATGAACTCTGTTACGCTGAAAATAAAAAATAAATAAATAAATAAATAAATAAATAAAATCTTTAAAAAAAAATATCTAGCCAATCTTAATCAAAAAGAAAAGAAAAAGGATATATGTCCCTCCCTATTGGACTGCTAATAAATGTGAGGGTTTATTTCTAGGCTCTTTATTCTATTTTATTGATATATATCTCTGTCTGTATGCCAGTACCACACTCTTTCAACTACTGTAGATTTAAAATAAATTTTGAAATCAGGACTTTGAATCTTCCAACTTAGTTGTTTATCAAGTTATTTTTTTCTTATTTAGGTTCTTTTGAGATTTCATATGGATTTTTCTATTTTTCAAAAAGGTCATTTGAGTTTTGATGGTGATTACATTGGATCTGTAGGTTGACTTGAGTAATATTCACATATTAACAATATTAAGTTTTACAATCTATAAATAAAAGATGCCTTACCCATTATTTTTGTCTTCTCTATTTTTTTTCAGAACTGTTTTATAGTTTTTTGTATTCATGTCTTTCACCTCATTGGTTAAGTTTATTCCTAAGTACCTTATTCTTTTTGATGTTCTTGTAAATGAAATTGATTTCATAAATTCATTTTCAGATTTTTCATGGTTAGTGTATAGAAGTGTAACTGATTTTTTAAGTTTATTTTTGATCTTGCAATATGCTACATTTACTTATTAGCTCTGATAGATATTTTTGTTAAATCTTTAGGATATCTACATATATGATCATATCTTCCAAAAGAGATCATTTGACTTCTTCATTTCTAATTCGTATTTTTTTTTCCTCTTGCTTTACTGCTCTGGCTATATTTTTCAATACTATGCTGAATTGAAGTAACAGATTGGTCATTCTTAACTTGTTCCTGATTTTAAGGTAACAGCTTTCAATATTTCACCAGTAAGTTTGATCTTAGCTGTAAATTTTTCATATATGGCCTTGAATATCTTGAAGTTTTCTTCCATTCCTAATTTGATGAGTGTTTTCATCATAAAAGAATGTCAAACTTTCTACATCAATTGAGAAGATCATGTAGGTTTCTTCTTTTGCCTTCATTCTGTTAATGTGGGGTCTCATGTTGATTTATTTTCATATTTTGTATTCTAGGATTAACAGAAGACACAGAACATGTTGCTTATTTCAATATAGCTTTGGTGATTCATGCTTTCTCTTTATTTTTAGCCTCTAATGATGCCCCTTTCTTATCTGATATTTGCACAATACAGTGAAGTCTTTAAACATTTTTATCCAATATTTTTGATTACTTTGTAAGATGAGATGTTTTCTGAAACATGTAGTCAACCATATTGCCACACACATAACTGCATCATCACTCATTTTTGTCAGTTTTTCTTAAAGGCCATAAAACACAACTGATTATCTTCTGCAGTTCATTTCTAGACAATGTGTGAATTTACACAGTTTTAAGTGACCAATCTTTGGTAATAAACATTTCCACATTTTGGTTACCAAGGTACAGGTTCTGAAAATCCTAATTTCTAACATTTTTGTAATTAAAGGCAGCATGCATACTGTGTTTGACTCATTGATTACAAACTTAGTGCATGTTACATCACTAGTTTGTTAATCAAACTTCTACTCCTGGACTTGTAACTGTTGTTCAATTGGACCTCCCAAAAATCTCTTTTTGGAAATTTTACTTTGGGGAGAATAAGGAGAAAAATTCTGGAGATATAGGGTAGGGTATCAATACAGAGACATTTGGTATACAGTTGCAGATAGATAGGAACAGAGAAATTCCAGTCCAAGATGATAATATAGAAAGGCCCTGAATTCACCTGGAACACATCAAATTACAACCATTTATATAGAAATTTCTCCTGAAGAATAACTGAAGGCCAGCTGAACAACTTCTGTACAACAAATTGTAAAGAGAATGGCAAAAGAGAAATATAGCAGATACAGAGACATGGTAACAGAGGGAATCCCCACCCTTAACACCAGGAACTGCATTAGGGAGGAATAGTACTAAGGGTCCAGGAACAGATTAATATTTCCTTCAGCACAGAAAACAAACAAATAAACACGGTTTAAAAGAACAACTAGTATGTAAAAGAGTCATCCCTAAAACTTGCCAGACTGCCCTGGGAGCTGCTTTAACTCTCTCTGTATGGAAAGGACTGACAGACAAAGCCTATGTTCCCCCTCCACCTTGAAAGCATGGACCAGTACATGGTCCAGGCAAGTTAACCAGTCTGTCATCAATGAACCCTGGGCCCCTAACACACCAATCCCAATAATCCCCACCAGGGTGGTCACAGGTTGGTGTATATGGGGACACCCCTGGTTAGCACTCACTATAGTTTCAGCATACCTGCCAAGAGTTCATAACTACAAGGTACCTCAGAACACTCTAGGATCACACCACTTTGGCTTCAGAGCTCTTGCTAGGGCACATCCAGACCAAAGTGCTCTGGAACCTCCTGGTTGACATCTGCCTTGGTCCAGTTGCCCTGACAGGGTGTTCCTTTTGCAGGGCATCCTGGAACTCCCAGCACAAGCCTACCTCATTTCAATTAATCCTGCAAGGGAATTCCCAGCATGGAGTTGACTAGATCACCCAATGTGCACTTATTTTGGCTTTAGCTGTCCTGCCAGTGTGCCCTCAGCATGGAGAACTATGGTAGCCCACAGTTTACATCCACTTCAGCTTTAGCTGTCCTGCCAGGATTCCAGCTGTGAAGAAAGCTCTAGGAATCCTACCTCAACTCCAGCCATCTGGATGGGACACCATATGTGCAGAAAGCCCTGGAGCAGCCAAGATAAAAACTTCAGCTTTAGCTATCCTGCTAATGAACCCCCTGTCTACAGAACCTTGCAACACACTAGCTTACACCCATTTCAATTTCAGCTGCCCTGTCAGGACATCTACAAGATGGAGAAGCCAGGGAACCCAAGGCCATATCAGCCAGAGATCAAGTCAGCCAACAAAAGTCACCAAGCATACATATTCTACCTAGTGGATAATTATTCACAAGACTGTTCCTTCAAGTTTAGGAGAAGTAGCTGTTCTGCCTAATTCTTAGAAATAAACACAGAAAGTCAAACAAAATAGAGATACAAAAGAATATCCTCCAAACAAAAGAAAAATATAGAACCTCAGAAAAAGAACTAAATGGAATAGAGATAAGCAATATGCCTGATAAAGAATTTAAAGTAATGTCCTGGGGGCAAGATGGTGGCAGTTTCATCTGGTCCCTCAAATTTATCTGGATATCTACCAAACCATTCCGAACACACACGAATTCAACCTGGGATGTAAGAAGATTTATCTGGATCTCTACAAGCAGAAAAATGACTACTTTTTGGAAGGTAGAAGGTCAGAATCTTGAATCCTCAGGGTAAAAATTTGAAGACAAATAGAGTGGAGAGGGAGCCTCCATACACCAGCCAATGAAAAGTAATATAATACTGGAGCACAAAGTTGGGACCCTCTGAAATCTGCTCTAGTGAGAGATAGCCCTTTCTGAAAAAGGCAGAGCAGATGAGTAGGGCAGAAATCCAAGTGGATCTTTGTGGACTCAGGATCCCAGGAGACTCAGAAAGAACAGGGGAGCCTGAACTGATAGACTGCCCAAGCAGTGGAGCATGGACACTGGTTATGGTCAGCAAGCACAGAAGTGACTCTCAGCTCCAGTCACCATAAACCATGAGCCAAGCCAGTAGGGATACCACTCTCTGCCTGAGCACCCTGAAAAGGACCAGAAGGTGTGGGCCGTTTAACACCATAGAGAAGATTTAAAGTAGCATACATCCATGACAGGGCAAGAGCTCTCAGGGCAGTGTGGCCCACAAAAGAACACAAGGGCAAAACCCAGCATGACCTGGGAACTGCAGAAGAGGATGCACATGTGAGCCCATGGCAACTATCAACTGCAAAATAACAAAGTAAAGACATGCCCACAGGAGGGGGGCTGCATGCATGAATACCATGAGTCTGTGGGGTTTGGTACACACAGAAGTGGAGAAGATTTGGCCTGGAGGATTTATTGAAGAAATGGGACTGCGAACTTGTAGCTCTGGGACAGAGATTCCCATATGGCCATATTTGTTCTGACACCCTAAAGAGAAGTAGAAATCCACCAGGGAAAAAAAGCCACACAGATGACCAAGTCACATTAAGCCCATCTAGTTGACAAGGGGTGGGGCAACTCCACAAAGGCAAAGATGCCTGAGAAGCCCAGAAGCTGCCCCCTCCCTCAGAAAACAAACTAGAAGAACAGGTGAATGAAAATCTTATTTCCCACATAACTGTAGAACTCTAGCACTTAAGGAAAATAATATAAGGAGCTCCATATGTTCCCTCATGACTCGTTTATACTTCAGCGTAAAATCTTATATTTCTTTTCTTATTTCTTTTCTTATTGTTTCTTTTTTATCCTGTCCTATTTCAAATAGATTTTTATTTCCCAACTTTTATATATTTTTTATTAATTTTTAATTTTTTTAAATAAACATATAATGTATTTTTATCCCCAGGGGTACAGGTCTGTGAATCACCAGGTTTACACATTTCACAGCACTCACCACAGCACATACACTCCCCAATGTCCATATCCCAACAACCTTTCCCGAACCCCCTACCCCCAGCAACTCTCAGTCTGTTTTTTGAGATTGGGTCTTTTATGGTTTGTCTCCCTCCTGATCCCATCTTCTTTCATTTTTTCTTTTCCTACCCCCCAAAACCCCCATGTTGCATCTCCACTTCCTCATATAAGAGAGATCATATGATAGTTGTCTTTCTCTGATTGATTTATTTGGCTAAGCATAATACCCTCTAGTTCCATCCACATCAACGCAAATGGCAAGATTTCATTTCTTTTGATGGCTGCATAGTATTCCATTGTATATATATATATATCACATCTTCTTGATTCATTCATCTGTTGATGGACATCTAGGTTCTTTCCATAGTTTGGCTACTGTGGGCAATGCTGCTATAAAGATTTGGGTGCACGTGCCCCTTCAGAGCACCACGTTTGTATCTTTAGGGTATATACCCAGTAGTGCAATCGCTGGGTCAAAGGGAAGCTCTATTTTCAGTTTTTTGAGGAACCTCCACACTGTTTTCCAGAGTGGTTGCACCAGCTTGCATTCCCACCAACAGTGTAGGAGGGTTCCCCTTTCTCCGCATCCTCGCCAGCATCTGACATTTCCTGACTTGTTAATTTTAGCCATTCTGACTGGTGTGAGGTGGTATCTCATTGTGCTTTTTATTTGTATTTCCCTGATGCAGAGTGATGTGGAGCATTTTTTCCTGTGTCACTTGGCCATCTGGATGTCTTCTTTGCAGAAATGTCTGTTCGTGTCCTCTGCCCATTTCTTGAATGGATTATTTGTTCTTCGGGTGTTGAGTTTTTAAAGCTCTTTATAGATTTTGGATACTATCCCTTTATCTGATATGTCATTTGCAAATGTCTTCTCCCATTCTGTCAGTTGTCTTTTGGTTTTGTTAACTTTTTCCTTTGCTATGCAAAAACTTTTGATCTTGATGAAATCCCAATAGTTCATTTTTGGCCTTGCTTCTCCTAGGAAGAAGTTGCTGCAGCTTAGATTGACGAGGTTGCTGCCTGTGTTCTCCTCAAGGATTTTGATGGATTCGTTTCTCACATTAAGGTCCTCCATCCATTTTGAGTCTATTTTCATGTGTGGTGTAAGGAAATGGTCCAATTTTGTTTTTCTGCATGTGGCTGTCCAATTTTCCCAACACCATTTGTTGAAGAGGCTGTCTTTTTTCCATTGGACATTCCTTCCTGCTTTGTCAAAGATTAGTTGACCATAGAGTTGAGGGTCAATTTCTGGGCTCTCTATTCTGTTCCATTGATCTATGTGTCTGTTTTTGTGCCGGTACCATACCGTCTTGATGATGACAGCTTTGTAATAGAGCTTGAAGTCTGGAATTGTGATGCCGCCCACTTTGGCTTTCTTTTTCAATATTCATATGGCTATTCGAGGTCTTTTCTGGTTCCATATAAATTTTAGGATTATTTGTTCCATTTCTTTGAAAAAACTGGATGGGATTTTGATTGGGATTGCATTAAACGTGTAGATTGCTTTTGACATCATAGACATTTTCACAATATTTGTTCTTCCAATCCATGAGCATGGAACATTATTCCATTTCTTTGTGTCTTCCTCAATTTCTTTCATGAGTACTTTATAGTTTTCTGAGTATAGATCCTTTGTCTCTTTGGGTAGGTTTATTCCTAGGTATCTTATGGTTTTGGGTGCAATTGTAAATGGGATTGACTCCTTAATTTCTCTTTCTTCTGTTTTGTTGTTGGTGTAAAGAAATGCAATTGATTTCTGTGCATTGACTTTATATCCTCACACTTTACTTAATTCCTGTACAAGTTCTAGCAGTCTTTTGGGTTTTCCAAATGAATGATCGTACCAACTGCAAAGAGTGATAGTTTGACTTCTTCTTTGCCGATTTGGATGCCTTTCATTTCTTTTTGTTGTTTGATTGCTGATGCTAGGACTTCTAGTATTATGTTTAATAGCAGTGGTGATAGTGGACATCCCTGCCGTGTTCCTGACCTTAATGGAAAAGCTTTCAGTTTTTCTCTATTGAGAATGATATTTGCAGTGGGCTTTTCATAGATGGCTTTGATAATATTGAGGTATGTGCCTTCTATCACTACACTTTGAAGAGTTTTGATCAGGAAGGGATGCTGTACTTTGTCAAATGCTTTTTCAGCATCTATTGGGAGTATCATATGTTTCTTGTTCTTTCTTTTATTAATGTGTTGTATCACATTGATTGATTTGCAGACGTTGAACCAACCTTGTAGCGCTGGAATAAATCCCACTTGATCGTGGTGAATAATCCTTTTAATGTACTGTTGGATCCTATTGGCTAGTATTTGGTGAGAATTTTCGCATCTGTGTTCATCAAGGATATTGGTCGGTCTGTAATTCTCTTTTTTGATGGGATCCTTGTCTGGTTTTGGGATCAAGGTGATGCTGGCCTCATAAAATGAGTTTGGAAGTTTTCCTTCCATTTCTATTTTTTGGAACAGTTTCAGGAGGATAGGAATTAATTCTTCTTTAAATGTTTGGTAGAATTCCCCTGGGAAGCTGTCTGGCCATGGGCTTTTGTTTGTTTGGAGGTTTTTGATGACTGTTTCAATCTCCTTACTGGTTATGGTCTGTTCAGGTTTTCTATTTCTTCCTGGTTCAGTTGTGGTAGTTTATATATCTCTAGGAATGCATCCATTTCAGATTGTCAAATTTGCTGGTGTATAGTTGCTCAAATGTTCTTATAATTTGTTGTATTTCTTTGGTGTTGGTTGTGATCTCTCCTCCTTCATTCATGATTTTATTTATTTGGGTCCTTTCTGTTTTCTTTTTGATAACTCTGGCCAGGGGTTTATCAATCTTATTAATTCTTAAAGAGCCAGCTCCTAGTTTCGTTGATTTGTTCTATTGTTTTTTTAGTTTCTATTTCATTGATTTCTGCTCTGATCTTTATGATTTCTCTTCTCCTGCTGGGCTTAGGCTTTTTTTGTTGTTCTTTCTCCAGCTCCTTTAGGTGTAGGGTTAGGTTATGTACTTGAGACCTTTCTTGGTTCTTGAGATAGGCTTGTACTGCTATATATTTTCCTCTCTGGACTGCTTTGTTGTGTCCCACAGATTTTGAACCATTGTGTTTTCATTTTCATTTGTTTCCATGAATTTTTTCAATTCTTCTTTAATTTCCTGGTTGATCCATTAATTTTTTAGAAGGATGCTGTTTAGTCTCCATCTATTTGGGTTCTTTCCAAATTTCCTCTTGTGATTGCGTTCTAGATTCAAAGCATTGTGGTCTGAAAATATGCAGGGAATGATCCCAATCTTTTGATACCGGTTGAGACCTGATTTATGACCCAGGATGTGGTCTATTCTGGAGAATGTTCCATATGCACTAGAGAAGAATGTGTATTCCGTTATTTTGAGATGGAATGTTCTGAATATATCTGTGATGTCCATCTGGTCCAGTGTGTCATTTAAGACCTTTATTTCCTTGTTTATCTTTTGCTTGGATTATCTGTCGATTTCAGTGAGGGGAGTGTTAATGTCCCCTACTATTATTGAATTATTGTTGATGTGTTTCTTTGAATTTGTTATTAATTAGTTTATATAGTTGGCTGCTTCCATGTTAGGGGCATATATATTTAAAATTGTTAGGTCTTCTTGTTGGACAAACCCTTTGAGTATGATATAGTGACCATCCTCTTCTCTTATTATAGTCTTTGGCTTAATATTTAATTGATCTGATATAAGGATTGCCACCCCAGCTTTCTTCTGATGTCCATTAGCATGATAAATTGTTTTCCACCCCCTCACTTTAAATCTGGAGGTGTCTTCAGGTCTAAGATGAGTTTCTTGTAGGCAGCATTCTTATGGGTTTTGTTTTTTTATCCATTCTGATATCCTGTGTCTTTTGATTGGGGCATTTAGCCCATTTACATTCAGGGTAAGTATTAAGAGATATGAATTTAGTGCCACTGTATTGCCTGTAGGGTTACCGTTACTGTATATTGTCTCTGTTCCATTCTGATCTACTACTTTTGGGCTCTCTCTTTGCTTAGAAGACCCCTTTCAATATTTCCTGTAGAGCTGGTTTGGTGTTTGCAAATTCTTTCAGATTTTGTTTTTCCTGGAAGCTTTTTCTCTCTCCTTCTATTTTCAGTGAAAGTCTAGCTGGATATAGTATTCTTGGCTGCATGTTTTTTTTCGTTTAGTGCTCTGAATATATCATGCCTGTTCTTTGTAGCCTGCCAGGTCTCTGTGCATAAGTCTGCTGCCAATCTAATATTTTTACCCTTGTATGCTACGGACTTCTTTTCCCGGCTGCTTTCAGGATTTTCTCTTTGTCGCTGAGACTTGTAAATTTTACTATCAGGTGATGGGGTGTGGGCCTATTTTTATTGATTTTGAGGGGCATTCTTTGAATCTCCCGGATTTTCATATTTGTTCACTTTGCCATATTAGGGAAATTATCTACAATAATTCTCCCCAATATACCTTCTTCTCCCCTCTCTCTTTCTTCTTCTTCTGGAACCCCTATTATTCTAATGTTGTTTATCTCATGAATTCTCTCCTCGTTGTCCAGTATTTGTTTGTCTCTCTTTTGCTCAGCTTCTTTATTCTCTGTCATTTGGTCTTCTATGTCACTAATTCTTTTTTCTGCCTCATTTATCCTAGCACTAAGAGCTATCATTTTTTATTGCACCTCATTAATAGTTTTTTTTTTTTATTTCAACTTGATTAGATTTTAGTTCTTTTATTTCTCCAGAAAGGGCTTTTATCTCTCCGGAGAGGGTTTCTCTAATATCTTCCATGCCTTTTTTCAGCCTGGCTAGAACCTTGAGAATCATCATTCTGAACTCTAGATCTGTCATATTCCCAATGTCTGTATTGATTAGGTCCCTAGCCTTTGGTACTGTCTCTTGTTCTTTTTCTCTGTGGTGAGTTTTTCTGCCTTGTCATTTTGTCCAGACAAGAAAGTATAATGGAGAAAATAAAATGTTAAAAGGGTGGCAAAAACCCCAGGAAAACGTGATTTAACCAATTCAGAAAAGACCCCAAATCGCAGGAGGGAGAAAGGGGATAAATAAGAAGTTAAAAAAGAAAAGAAAAGAAAAGAAGTAATGGAAAAATATTAAAAAAGAACAAAATATGTGTGTGTGTATATATATATATATATACATATATATATATGTATATATATATATATATATTTTTTTTTTTTAGACTGGCGACTAGAACAAGGTCACTCACTTAATTTTGGGAATATTTTGATCTCTTAGTAGTAACTACCTTCCAAAATTTTAAAGGATGAAAAACATTTATAAGGGCAGGCACAATGAAGAGAAGGAATAAGCCTATAAAGATGAGACATTTTTTTTTTTAATTTCTAAACAATGAGTTGATAAAGCAAGTTGGTTGGGAGAATAAAGAAAAAGAAAGTGGATTCCTGTCACACGTAACGTGATGCCTCCAGTTTTATTTTTGTTTTTCAATATTTCCTTAGCGATTCGGGGTCTCTTCTGATTCCATACAAATTTTAGGATTATTTTCTCCAGCTCTTTGAAAAATACCGGTGGAATTTTGATCGGAATGGCATTAAAAGTATAGATTGCTCTAGGTAGTGTAGACATTTTAACAATGTTTATTCTACCGATCCAAGAGCATGGAATGGTCTTCCATCTTTTTGTGTCTTCTTCAATTCTTTCATGAGTGTTCTGTAGTTCCTTGAGTACAGATCCTTTACCTCTTTGGTTAGGTTTATTCCCAGGTATGTTATGGTTCTTGGTGATATAGTAAATGGAATTTATTCTCCAATTTCCCTTTCTGTGTTTTCATTGTTAGTGTATAAGAAAGTCCATCAGAATCATAGAGGAGAACATAGGCCGTAACCTCTTTGATATCAGCCACAGCAACTTCTTTCAAGATATGTCTCCAAAGTCAAAGGAAACAAAAGCGAAAATGAACTTTTGGGACTTCATCAAGATCAAAAGCTTCTGCACAGCAAAGGAAACAGTCAACAAAACAAAGAGGCAACCCACGGAATGGGAGAAGATATTTGCAATGACAGTACAGACAAAAGGTTGATATCCAGGATCTATAAAGAGCTTCTCAAACTCAACACACACAAAACAGATAATCATATCAAAAAATGGGCAGAAGATGTGAACAGACACTTCTCCAATGAAGACATACAAATGGCTATCAGACACATGAAAAAATGTTCATCATCACTAGCCATCAGGGAGATTCAAATTAAAACCACATTGAGATACCACCTCACACCAGTTAGAATGGCCAAAATTAGCAAGACAGAAAAGAACGTGTGTTGGAGAGGATGTGGAGAAAGGGGAACCCTCTTACACTGTTGGTGGGAATGCAAGTTGGTGCAGCCACTTTGGAGAACAGTGTGGAGATTCCTCAGAAATTAAAAATAGAGCTTCCCTATGACCCTGCAATTGCACTACTGGGTATTTACCCCAAAGATACAGATGTAGTGAAATTAAGGCCATCTGTACCCCAGTGTTTATAGCACCAATGGCCATGGTCGCCAAACTGTGGAAAGAACCAAGATGCCCTTCAAAGGACGAATTGATAGGGAAGATGTGGTCCATATACACTATGGAGTATTGTGCCTCCATCAGAAAGGACGAATACCCAACTTTTGTAGCAACATGGATGGAACTGGAAGAGATTATGCTGAGTGAAATAAGTCAAGCAGAGAGAGTCAATTATCATATGGTTTCACTTATTTGCGGAGCATAACAAATAACACCGAGGACATGGGGAGATGGAGAGGAGAAGGGAGTTGAGGGAAATTGTAGGGGAGATGAACCATGAGAAACTATGGACTCTGAAAAACCACCTGAGGGTTTTGAAGGGGCGGGGGTGGTAGTTTGGGAGCCAGGTTGTGGGCATTATGGAGGGCTTGCATTGAATGGAGCACTGGGTGTGGTGCAAAAACTATGAATTCTGTTATGCTGAAAAGAAATAAAAAAGAAAAGAAAGTGGAGAGAATTTGCTTGGGCTGGGGACTAGAACAAGCCTGGAGCTAGATTTAGGGTATATTTTCATCTATTAGGAGAAGTTGTACCCCAAATTTTTTAGAAGAAAAAATCCTATGTGTATACAAAAAATATAGTTAGATACAATAGTTGATAAAATATGACTATAATAATTAAGGTTAAGGAAAAGATTACTATTATTTTTTGTAAGGTATTGTTAAGATAAACTAGTTTAAAAATGTTAAAAGAGGAAAGGGTAAGTGTTAAAAAAATTAGCAGAAGAAAAAAGAAAAAAAAAATATATATATATATATTAACTGCAAGACTAAAGAACCATGGGGAGAAAGCTATGAATTCCTTGCTTTGCTTTCACCTCCTCTGGAATTCCGCTGTTCTCCTTGGTAAGTGAAGTTGGTTTTGACTGTGTTTCTTGTTTACCTTCTGGGGGAGGGGCCTGTTGTAGTGATTCTCAAGTGTCTTTGCCTGAGGCTGAATTGCCACACCCTTATCAGGAGCCAGGCTAAGTAATCAGCTGGGGTTGCTTTCAGGAGCTTTTGTTCCCTGAACACTTTTCGTAGAGTTCTAGAGGATGGGAATTAGAATGGTGGCCTCCCAGTCTCGGGCCCAGTGGAGCCATGAGCCTGGGGCCCCGCTCCTCAGTGCGCCCCCAGAGAAGAGCTTTCAATCACTCCCATCTCTCCGGCCTCTGGCTGCGCCTGTAGAAAAGCACTCATTTACTCGCAGTTGGAGGAAAGCGCTCGGTTGTTCCCATTTCCCCGGCGTCAAGCCACGCGCTTGGGGAAAAGTGCTTGGTCGCTCCGTCTCCCCGGCCTTTGGCCGCGCCTCGAAGAAAAGCGCTTGGTCACTCTGTCTTCCTGCCCTCCAGCCCCGCACTTGGAGAAAAGTGCTCAATCACTCTGTCTCCCTGGTCTCCCGCCACACTCCGAGCTCACCCAGCCTGTGCCCAGTTGAAGGTAACCCCGAGCTGAGAGCTCACTCCTCAGCCCTTTCTCTGTAGCTGGCTTCCCCGTTCTAATATCTGCAAGCTCTGTGACACTCAGACACCCCTGGTCCTTCTGTTACCCTGCGGGACCTGGGGCTACACTGACCCCGCGTGGGCTTCACCTCAGTTTAGCCTCTGGAGTGATGTCCCTCAGTGGAGCAGACTTTTAAAAAGTCCTGATTTTGTGCTCCGTTTCTCCGCCACTTGCCGGGAGCTGGACCCTCCCCCTCGCAGTCTATCTTTGGATTCCCTTTTCCGCCGGTCCTACGTTTCAGAAGGTGATCGATTTTCTGTTTCTAGAATTGTTGTTGTTCTTTTCTTTGATTTCCCATTGGATTTGTAGGTGTTCTCAATGGTTAGATAAGCTATCTACCTCATCTCCTGCTACCTGATGTCGTCTCAGCTGCTACTTCTCCGCCATCTTGACCTCCCAGCTTATATTTTTAAGTCGCTTTTTAACTTTTATTTTTTTCACATCTAAGTTTTACAAATTTATGCCCCATTCTAGCCCATTTTGCCCTTTATTCAATTTTATATACATATAAATTATTTATATATAAGTACATATACACATACATATGTATACACACACACACAAGTTTTGGATTTCTTTGCAATTTGGGGATATAGTGTCTTCTAACATACAGACCAAAATCAATCAGGAACAGGTAGATCACCCTGCTTTGCCCACCCTGAAAGATTATAATCTCTTCTCCCCACCCCACCTTTTTTATTGTTTTGGATCATCTGGGCTTGGGTGGCATATCTGTGGTATCTTTTGAACACTTCTGATTTTTTCTGAGTTCAGTTGATATTTTGGGCTCTTTTCATTTGCTCAACCATCCCTCAACGGAATGACTAGGAGGAGGACCTCTCAACAAAGAACCAGAGACAATGTCCTCTGCCACAGAAGTAATGGATATGTATATAAGCAAGATGTCAGAGATAGAATTCAGGATAGCAATCATGAAGTCAATATCTAGGCTTGAAAAAAGTATCAGTGACAAATAGAATCTCTAAGGGCAGAAATGAAATCGAAGCAGGTCAAAATTAAAATTTCTATGAATGAGTACAGTCTAAACTGGATACTCTAACAGGCAGTGAAAATGAGGCAGAACTGTTAATCAGTGATCAAGAAGAAATGCTGAAAGAAAGGAAGAAAGTTGAGGAAGATAAGGATATGCAGCTATTAGCCCATGAAAATAGACTTAGAGAGATCAATTATGCCATGAAACATTCTAATGTCAGAATTAATGGGATCCGTGAGGGTGTGGCGAAGTTGTATTTGAACCTATCTTATTTGAGAACTTCCCTAATCTGGGGAAGAAAACAAGCATTTGTGTCCAAGAAGCAGAGAGGACCCCTCTTAAGATCAATCAAAATAGATCAACACCCCAGCATAAAATAGTGAATCTTGCAAATCTTAGAGCCATGGAAGCTATCCTGAGAGCAGCTGGGGAGAGAGATTTCTTAGGCATGGAGTGAATAGCATCAGAATAACATGAGACCTGTCCACAGAGACCTGGCAAGACAGAAAGTGCTGGCAAGACATATTCAGGATACTAAGTGAGAAGAACATGCAGCCAAGAATACTTTATCCAGCACGCCTGTTGTTTAGAATGGATGGAGAAATAAGGAACTTCAAAAATAGGCAGAAACTGAAAGAATATGGGACTACCAAGACATCCTTGTAAGAAATATTGAGAGGGTCCTATTAATGAAGAAATACCCCAAGAGTAATATAAACCAGAAATGAACAAACTATAGAAACAGGGACTGTACAGGCAATAAACTGGCACTAAATTAAACCTTTCAATAGTTACTTTCAGTGTGAATGTGCTGAATGCTTCCATCAAAAGAAACAGGGCTTCAGATTGGATTAAAAAAAAAGCAGGACACATCCATATGTTGTCTACAAGAAACTCATTTTGAACCTAAAGTCACCTCCAGATTGAAAGGGTATGGAAAATAATCTACCACACTAATGGACCTTAAAAAAAATACACAAAAAAGCTGGGGTAACAATCCTCATATCAGACAAATTAGATTTTAAGCCAAAGACTGTCATAAAATATGTAGTGGCACACTATATCACACTTAAACGGTCTATCTAGCAAGGAAAACCTAACAATTGTAAATACCTATGCCCCTAACACAGGAGCAGCCAATTATAGAAACCAACTAATAACCAAAATAAACATATTGATAATAATACATTAATAATAGGAGATGTCAACATGCATATCTACAATAGTAGGAGACCTCAACACTCATTGCCAAGACAGATCATCTAAGAAGAATTTCAACAAAGAAACAAGAGCTTTGAAAGGCACATTGGACCAGATGGACTTCATAGAAATATACAGAACATTCCATCATATAACAACAGAATACTCATTCTTCCTTGGGTGCACCTGGAACTTTCTCCAGAATGAATGACATACTGGGTCACAAATCTCATCTCAAACATACCAAAATATTGAGATTATCCCCTGTATATTTTCAGACCACAATGCTTTGAAACAAACTCAACCACAAGGAAAAATTTGGAAGGAATGCAAACACTTCAAAGTTAAAATGCATCCTACTAAAGAATGAATGGAATAAACAGGAAATCAAAGAATAACTTGAAGAATTCATGCAATCCAATGAAAATGAAAACACATCCATTCAAAACCTATGAGATACTGTAAAGGTGGTCCTTAGAGGGAAGTACATAGTCATCCAAGCCTCTCTCAAAAAACTAAAAACAAACAAAAAAACTCAAATGCACAGGCTAACCTGACATGTAAAGAAGCTGGAGAAAGAACAGCAAATAAAGTTTAAACCAAGCAGGAGAAGAGAAATAATAAAGACTAGAGCATAAATAAATGAAATAGAAACCAGAAAAAAGGTAGAACAGATCAACAGACCTAGAAACTGGCTTTTTGACAGAACTCATAAGATCGATAAACCTCTGGCCAGATTTATCCAAAAGAAAAGGTAAAGGACCTGAATTAATGAAATCATGAATGAAAGGGGAGAGGTAACGATTAACACCTAGGAAATAGAAACTGTTATTAGAACTTATTACCAGCAAATATATGTCAAAAAATTAAGCAATGTGAAAGAAATGAATTCCTTCCTGGAAACTTATAAACTACCAAAACTGAAACAGGATGAAATAGACAATCTGAATAGACCAATAAGCAGTAACAAAATGGAAGAAACAATCAAAAGCCTCCCCACAAAAGAGTCCAGGGCCAGATGGCTTCCCAGAGGAATTCCACCAATTATCTAAAGAAGAAATCATACCTATTCTACCGAAGCTGTTTAAAAAAGATAGATAGATAGAGAGAGAGAGAGAGAGAAAGAAAGAAAAAATGAAAGAAAATGAAAGAAAAAGAAGGAAAACTTCCAAACTTCTTCTATGAGGCCATCATTACCCTTATCCCCAAAGCAGGGAATGACCCCTTTAAAAGGAAAACTACAGACCAATATCCTTGATGAACACGGATGCCAAAATACTCAACAAGATCCTAGCCAACAGGATCCCACAGTATATTAAAAGGATTACCCATCATGACCAGGTGTGATTTTTTCCTGAGATGTGAAAATTCTTCAACATTCACAACCAACCTGATAGAGCACGTTAACAAAAGAAGAGACAAGAAAGAAATAATCCTCTCAATTGATAAAAAAAAAATTGACAAAATACAACATCCTTTCTGATTAGAACTCTTCCAAGTGTAGGGATAGAGAGAGCATACCTCAATACCATAAAAGCCATCTATGAAAAGCCCACGGTGAATATCATTCTCAATGGGAAAAACTGAGAACTTTTCCCTTAAAGTCAAGAACATTACAGGGATGCCCACTCTCATCATTATTATTCAACCTAGTGCAAGAAGTCCTAGCCTCAGCAATCATACAGCAAAAAGAAATGGAAGGCATTCCAATTCACAAAGATGTCAAACTCCCTATCTTCACAGATGACATTTTACTGCATGTGAAAAACCCAAAAGACTCCACCCTCAAAATAATGGAACTCATACAGCACTTCAGCAATGTGTCATGATAAAAAATGAATGCAAAGAAACCAGTTGCATTTCTATACACCAACAATGTAACTGAAAAAAGAGAAATTAAGGAATCAATTCCATTTACAATAGCACAAAAAGCCATAAGATACCTTGGAATGAACCAAAGAGGTAAACGATATATACTCTAGAAACTACAGAACACATAAAAGAAATTGAAGAAGACACAAAGAGATAGAAAAACATGCCATGCTCATGGATTGGAAGAACAAACATTGTTAAAATGTCTCTGCTGCCCAGAGCAATCTACATTTTCAATGCCATCCTTATCAAAATACCACTGGCAGTTTCCACAGAGCTAGAAGAAACAATCCTAAAATTTGTATGAAGCCACAAAGAATCTGGAATCACCAGTGAAATGTTGAAAAATAAAACCAAACCTGGGGACATTTTGGTGCCTGACTGGAAGATATATTACAAAGCTGTTGTGTTCAAGACAGCTTGATATGGGCACAAAACAGACACATAGATCAATAGCTCGGAATAGAGACTCCAGAAATGGACCCTTACCTCTATAGTCAACTAATCTTTGACAAATCAGGGAAGAACATCGGATGGAAAAAAGACAGTCTCTTCAATAAATGGTGCTGGGAAAATTGGACAGCCGCATACAGAACAATGAAACTGGACCATTATTTTACAGCATACATAAGGATAAACTGAAAATGGCTGAGGACATTCATTCATTGAGACAGGAATCTATCAAAACCCTAGAGGAGAACATGGACAGTAAATTATTCCACATTGGGCAAAACAAATTTTTCATGAAGTTTTCCTAAAGGCAAGGGAAATAAAACCAAAAATGAACATTTGGAACTTCAACAAAATCAAAAGCTTTTGCATATCAAAGGAAACATACAGGGGCACCTGGGTGGCTCAGTGGGTTGAGGCCTCTGCCTTTGGCTCAGGTCATGATCCCAGGGTCCTGGGATTGAGCCCTGCATCAGGCTCTCTGCTTAGCAGGGAGCCTGCTTCTTCCTCTTTCTGCCTGCTCTCTGCCTGCTTGTGATCTCCCTCTGTCAAATAAATAAATAAAAATCTTAAAAAATACAAAGGAAACATACAACAAAACTAAGAAGCAACCCATAGAATGGGGGAAGGTATTTGCAAATGATATTGCAGATAAACTGCTGGTATCCAATATCTATAAAGAATTTCTCAAAATCAACCCTCAAAATAAAAATAATCAAGTCAATAAATGCCAGAAGACATAAAGAGACACTTCTTCTAAGAAGATGTATAAGTGGCTAATAGATACATGAGGTGACAATATGGATAAAGGGGAACCCTCTACTCTGTTGGTGCAAGCCTCTCTGGAAGCAGTATGACGTTTCTGCAAGTTGTTAACTATAGAGCTACCCTATGACCCAAAAATTACACTACTATGTATTTACCCCAAAGATACAGATGTAGTGAAAAGAAGGAGCACATACACCCTAATAGTCCACAATAGCCAAACTGGATGGAGGTGAGATGCCCCTCAACAGAAGAATGGATAAAGAAAGTGTGGTTCATATATACAATGGAATATTACTCAGCCTTCAGAAAAGATGAATAGTTGCCATTTGCATCAACATGGATGGAACTAGAAGGGATTATGAAAAGTGAAATAAGTCAAGCAGACAATTATCATATGGTTTCACTTGTATATGAAACATAAGGAATAGCACCAAAGACCATGGGGGAAGGGAAGGAAAACTTAATGTGAAGAAGTCAGAGAGGGAGACAAACCATGAAAGACTCTGGACTCTGGGAAATAAACTAGAGGTTGCAGAAGGGAGGAGGTGGGAGATGGGCTCACTTGGTGATGAGTATTAAGGAAGGCATGTGTGATGATGAGCACTGTGTGTTATACACAACATCTAAAACTAATGATGTACTATATGCTGGGTAATTTAAAATAATAATACCAAAAAAAAAGAAAGACATGACAAAAAATAATTTAAAGTAATGATCATAAAGCTGCTCATGAGGCTGGAGAGAATAAAATAACCCAATGAAACTTTCAATAAAGAGATAGGAAATCTAAAAGAGAACCAATCAGGTTTGAAGAATATAATCATTGAAACTAAAATCACTAGAGGAAACAACAATAGATTACTGGATACAGAAGAATGTAGCAGTGATCTGGAAGACAAGGTACTGGAAAACACCCAAGCTGAACATCAGAAAGGCAAAAAGAGTTTTAAAAATGAGGATACTTCAGAGATCTCTGACAACATCTAGTGCACAAGCATTCACATTATAGAGGTCTAAGCAGAAGAGAGAGGTTCAAGGACAGAAAAATTATTTGAAAACTTCCTTAACCTTGGGAAAGAAATAGATATCTCAGTTCAAGAAGCACAGAGAGCTCCAAACAAGATAAATCCAGGGAGGGCCACACTAAAACATATAAAAATTATGTTAAAGGTTTAACATAACAAGAAAATTTTAAAAGTACCAAGAGAATTCCTGAAAGTTCATTTTCTCTTTTGTTTCCTTTTTCTTAATCAAGATCAAAAGCTTGTGCACAGCAAAGAAAACAGTCAACAAAACAAAGACACAACCCACAGAATGGGAGAAGATATTAGCAAATGACAGTACAGACAAAGGGCTGATATCCAAGATCTATAAAGAACTTCTCAAACCCAACACCCAAAAAAAACCAGATAATCAAGTCAAAAAATGAGCAGAAGACATGAATAGACACTTCTCCAAAGAAGACATACAAATTGCTAACAGATACATGAAAAGATGTTCATCCACACTAACCATCAGGGAGATTCAAATCAAAAACATATTGAGATACCACCTTACACCAGTTAGAATGGCCAAAATTAACTAGACAGTAAACAACGTGTGTTGGAGAGGATGTGGAGAAAGGGGAATGCTCTTACACTGTTGGTGACAATGCAAGTTGGTACAGTCACTTTGGAAAACAGTGTGGAGATTCCTTAAGAAATTAAAAATAGATCTTCCCTATGACCCTGCAATTGGACTACTGGGTATTTAGTTCAAAGATACAGATGCAGTGAAAAGAAGGGCCATTTTACCCCAATGTTCATAGCAACAATGGCCAGTCACCAAACTGTGGAAAGAACCAAGATGCCTTTCAGTGGATGAATGGATAAAGAAGATACAGTCCATCTATACAATGAAGTATTATGCCTCCATCAGAAAAGATGAATACCCAACTTTCATATCAATATGGACAAAACTGGAAGAGATTATGCTGAGTGAAATAAGTCAAGCAGAGAGAGTCAATTATCATGTGGTTTCACTTACTTATGGAGCATAAGGAATAATACAGAGGACATTGGGAAATGGAGAGAAGTGAGTTGGGGGAAATAGGATGGGGAGACAAACCATGAGAGACTGTGGACTCTGAGAAACAAACTGAGGGTTTTGGAGGGGAGGGGGCGTGAGGGGTTGGGTGAGCCCTGTGGTGGGTATTATGCAGGGCACGTATTGCATGGAGCCCTAGGTGTGGTGCATAAACAATGAATTTTGGAACACTGAAAAGAAATAAAATAAAATAAAATGGAAAAAAAGAAGAATGTTAAAAAGAAAAAGTAGCAAGAGAAAAGAAAAAAGTTACCTACGAGGGAAACACTATAGAGCTGTCAGAGAATTTCTCAGTAGAAACTTTGCAGTACAGAAAGGAGTGACATAATGTATTAAAACTGCTGAAGGAAAAAAAAACAAACAAAAACAATCTTACAACTAAAAATATGCTACCTGGTAATATTATCATTCAGAATTGAAGGAGATATGAGGATTTCCACAGACAATCAAAAGTTAAAGGATTTTATCATCACTAAACCAGTGTTACAAGAAACGAACTTCTTCAAGGGAAAAGAAAAGGCCATTATAAGAAAATTATTAATAAAATATTTAATATAGGACAACATATACATAAACCATGGAGAAGAGAGTAAAAAAAGTTGTCTTTAGGATGCATTTGGACATACAAGACCATCAACTGCTATGGATATTGTATATGAACCTTATAGTAACCACAAAACTGAAACCTAGAACAGATACACAAAAAATAAAGACAAAGAAAGCCAACACAACACTTCAAAAACTCATCAATCACAAAGAAAGAGAAGAGGAGAAGAAGAAAGGAATAGAAAATTACATGAACACCAGAAAACAACAGAATGGCAATAAATACATAATTATCAATGTCTTCTTAATTTTTATTTTGTTTGTATGCTTCAACTTTTTATTTAAGTTACAATTATTTTAATGTATATTGTAATATTGGTTTCATGAGAAGAATTTAGTGATTCATCACCATCCAGGGCTTATTACAATTGCCCTCCTTAATATCCACTACTAATTTAGCCCATTCCGCACCCATCCTCCCTCCTTTGACTCTCAGTTTGCTCAGTAGAGTCAAAAGTTTGCTTTATGATTTGCCTCCCTACTTTTACCCCTTCCTCTATGTTCATCTGTCTTTTTTTTTCTTAAATTTCTCATGAATGAAATAATATGGTTTTATGTCTTCCTCTGACTGACTTATTTCACCTAAGGATAATACTTTCTAGTACCATCCACATTGTAGCAAGTGGAAATATTTGATTCTTTTTTATGCCTGAGCAATATTCATATATATATACCAAAACTTCTCTATCATTCATCAGTTGATGGACATTTGGGCTCTTTCCATAATTTGTCTATTGTTGATAAAGCCACAAAACAGTGGAGAACATGTATCCCTTAGAATCAGTATTTTTGTATTGGTTGGGTATATACCTAGTAATGCAATTGCTGGGTCAAAGGGCAATTCTATTTTTAACTCTTTGAGGAATCTCCATACTGCTTTCCAAAGTGCCTGCACTAGTTTGCATTTCGAGCAATAGTGTAAGAGTGTTCCCCTTTCTTGGCATACTTTCCAAAATCTGTTGCTTCCTGTGTTTTTAATTTTAGCCATTCTGACATATGTTAGTTGATATCTTGTTCTAGTTTTGATTTGAACTTCCCTGATGATGAGGAATGTTGGGCATCTTTCTGTGCATTCGTTAGCCATTTGGATGTCTTCTTTGGAAAAAAAAATGTCTGTTCATGTCTTCATATCTTCATTTCTTAACTGGGTTATTGGTTTTTGGGTGTTCAATTTGATAAATTCTTTACATATTTTGGATATTAACCCTTTATTGCATGCATCATTTGCAATTATCTTCTCCCATTCCATGGGTAGCCTTTTAGTTTTGTTGATAGATTCCTTCACTGTGTAGAAGATTTTATCTTGATGGAACCCCAATTTTTACTTTTGTTTCCCTTTTCTTTAGAAACATGTCTACCAAGAAGTTGCTGCAGCCCAGGTATAAGAGTTAGCTGCCTGTTTTTTCCTCCAGGATTTTGATGAGTTCCTGTATCATATTTAGGTCTTTCATCTATTTTAATTCATTTTTGTGTATGGTGTAAGAAAGTGTTCCATTTTCATTCTCCATCTTACTGTCCAGATTTCCCAACACCATTTGTTGAAGAGACTGTCTTTTTTCCATTGCATATTCTTTCCTGCCTTGTCAAGGATTATTTGACCAGAGAGTTATGGATCAATTTCTCCTATTTTTTTCTCATTGATATATGTGTCTGTTTTTGTGCCAGTACAATACTGTCTTAATCACTATAACTTTTAAATTTAACTTAAATTATGTAATTGTGATGCCTCCAGCTTTGCTTTTCTTTTTCAAGATTATTTTGGCTATTTGGGATCTTTTGTGGTTCCATAAAAATTATACAATTGTTTGTTCTAGCTCTATAAAAATTGCTGGTGATACTTTGATAGGGATTGCATTAAATGTGCATATTGCTTTGGTGAATACAGAAATTTAAGCCATATTTCTTCTTCCAATCCATAGGATTGGATTTTTTTTTCACTTTTTTGTGTTATCATCAATTTGTTTTATAAGTGTTCTATAGTTTTCAGAATATGAATCTTTTACTTTTTCGGTTAGGTTCATTTCTTGGTGTTGTGTTCTTTTTGGTGCAATTGTAAATGGGATTGGTTCCTTGATTTCTCTTTCTATTGTTTCATTGTTGGTATAGAAAATGCAACAGATCTCTATATATTAATTTTGTATCCTGTGACTTTATTTAATTCATGTAAAAGTTCCAATAATTTTTTGTGGAGTTGTTCAGGTTTTCTACATAGAGTATCATGTCATCTGCAGATAGTGAAAGGTTGACTTTTTCTTTGCTGATTTGGATGCCTTTTATTTTTATTTCTTGTCTGATTGCTGGGACTAGGACTTTTAGTACTATGTTAAATTACAAGGGTGAAAGTGGACATCATGGTTTGCTCCTTACCCTAGAGGAAAAGCTTTCATTTTTTTTTGTACATGATTTTTATGGTGTTGAGATATGTTTCCTCTATCCCCACTTTGTTGAGGATTTTTATCAAGAAAGGATGTTGTAGAGGGAGCCCAAGATGGTGGAGGGCTGGGGGACTCCTTTTCAACAGGTCCCTGAATTCAGCTAGAAATCTACTAAGCCACCTGAACACCCATGAAATCAGCCTGAGAAGTAAGATTATACACCTCTGGATCTCTACAGGGGTAGAAGATGATCAGTCAAGAGGTACAAAGGACAGAGTTGGAATTACACAGATATTGGAGAATAAAGAGATGGGGGAGGGAACCACCAGAAGCTAGCCACTGGAAAGTAATACTCTAGTGCAAAAGTGCCCTGTTCTTGGGGACCAGCAATAACTTGGACACCCGTGGCTGCAAGATGGGAAGGGAATGATAACAGCACTCAAACAGAACAAAGGGGCTTAAGGGGAAAACACTGAGACTGGGCAACTACAGGTGCTGACCTAAGCCCGAGGTTCTGGGACCAGCTGCAGCTGCTGCCCAACCCAGCCTGAAAGGACCCTGTGTAGACTTGAGTCAGCTGTCACTGCTGCCAGTGCCACCACCACTCTCACTGCCACTGCCTACACCCAAGAAGACATGGCTTTGACTGGAGCCCATAGTCCAAGGAATGGCTGCTGCCAGGGCCCAAGCTCACCCGGACAAGGATCTCTCATGGTTTTGGTGGCACAAGGATATGGAGACAAGCAGGGATCCGGTGCAACCACTGAGAAGATTGCTGGGGGTGTTCACAGCTTGTGGGAGGCTACAGTTTTCAGTGGCACTTACAAATAAGTGAGACTATGTGTTCTGGAGGGCTCAGAGTGGAATAGACTGTGGCTTCTCTATGAGGTGGAGGTCAGGGTGCAGACATTTTACTTTGCTCTGACCCTCAAAAAAGGCATGAAAAGCCACCAGAGAACAAAAGTCAAAAACACAGATTCCACAGAGTCCAACCCCTTGATGGGGGCAGAACAACTCAGCCCAAGCAGGAATGACTGAAAAACAGCACAGCAGGACCCTACCCAGAAGACAAGCTGAAGGAGCAAGAGGACAACAGCTGCAGGCTCCCCATAAAACTGTAAAACCTCAACACTGGGGGAAAACAGTGTATTAAGCCCCTGGCGTTGCCTCACGGTCTGTACATTTCTTCGATAAACTTTTCTCTCTCTCTCTTTTTTAAAAATTTTAATTTAAAAAAAATTCATTCTCATGTTTTTTTTAACTTACTTATCATTTCAACTAGATGTTTAATACAATATATTCCATAGTAATTTTTCTTAAAGATTTCATTTATTTGAGAGAGTGAGAGAGATCACAAGTAGGCAGAGAGGCAGGCAGAGGGGGAAGGGGAAGCAGGCCCCCTGCTGAGCAGAGAGCCCCATAAGGGGCTCAATTCCAGGACCCTGAGATCATCACCTGAGCCGAAGGCAGAGGCTTAACTCACTGAGCCACCCAGGAAACCCCTATAGTAACCATTTAAACTGAAATTTTTCATACATGTACTTTAAAATTTTTTTTTTCATTTAGATAGATAGACAGCTAGATAGAAGCTCCAATGTAGCCCCCCCCTTTTTCCCCTATTCACTACTACCTTTATATATATACCAGTTTTAATTTCCCTGTATCTCTGGGAAATAGAGGTTTTTAACAAACAGAAAAAAAAATACACCCAGGAAGAAATGAAATACTCTTCCCAAGGGATTATAGCCATCTTCCTGTCACCCTCCACCCTTTTTATTTTGGGTTCCTTTTATTATTTTTCTTTTGTCAGTCTTTTTGTTTGTCTTTGTTTTTGTAATTTATAAATCTTACTCTTGGGTCTCATTTTCACTGTATTTTTGGTTTGGTGTTTTATTTTGTTTTTGTTGATTTCCAGTTGCTCCAAGCCTTCCCAGGGTGAAACTTGCCTGGATTGTGGTTGATATTTTTTGGCTGCACATCCCCTCAAATACAACTCAACAGAATGACTGGGAGGAGGAACTCACAACAGAGAAAAGACCCAGAGACAGTGGCCTCTCCCACAGATCTAATGGATATGGATCTAAGCCCAATGTCAGAAATAGACTTCAGGGTAGCCGTTATGAAGACAATAGTCAGGCTGGAGAAAATTATTAATGGCAACATAGATTCCTTAATGGAAGAAATGAGAGCAGATCTGGTACAACATAAAAATGCAATCAATGAGATCCAATCTATTCTAGATGCTCTAACACTTAGGGTAAATGAGGCAGAAGAACAAATTAGTGATCTTGAAGACAAACTGATAGAAAAGAAGGAGTAGAAGGAGGCCTGGTACAAACAGCTTAAAATACATGAGAACAGAATTAGAGAAATAAATGATATCATGAAACTTTCCAAGGCCAGAATTATTGGGATCCCTGATGGGGTAGAGAGAAAGAGAGGGCTAGAAGATATATTTGAGCAAATTGTAGCCAAGAAATTCCCTAATCTGGAAAATGAAACAAGCTTTTGTGTCCCAGAGGCAGAGAGGACCCTTCCCAAGATGCTCCAACATATAATAGTAAAACTCACAAATCTTAGAACCAAGGAAACCGTTTTAAGGGCAGTTAGGGAGAGGAGAGTCCTTACATGCAGAGGAACATCAGAATAATTTCAAACTTGTGCACAGAGACCGGCAAGCCAGAAAGGGCTGGCAAGACATATTCAGGGTACTAAATGAGAAAAATACACAACCAAGAATTCCTTATCTGGCAAGGCTGTCACTCAGAATGGATGGAGAGATAGGGAGCTTCCAGGACTGGCAGAGACTGAAAAAAATATGTGACCAATGGAGTGCCTGAGTGGCTTGTGGATGGACTGTAAGAGATTATGCTGAGTGAAATAAGTCAAGCAGAGAGAGTCAATTATCATACGTTTTCACTTATTTGTGGAACATAAGGAATGTCCTCTCCGGAGGACATGGAGAGATGGAGAGGAGAAGGGAGTTGGAGGAAATTGGAGGGGGAGAAGAACCATGAGAGACTATGGATTCTGAGGAACTAACTGAGGGTTTTGGAGGGGAGGCATGTGGGAGGTTGGGTGAGCCTGGTGGTGGGTATTATGGAGGACAGATATTGCATGGAGCACTGGGTGTGGTGTATAAACAATGAATTCTGGAACACTAAAAAGAAATTTTAAAAAATTTTTTAAAAAGAAATTATTATCAACAGCTATATGACAATAAATTAAGCAACCTGGAAGAAATGGGTGGCTTCCTGGAGACCTATAAACTACCAAGACTAAAGCACGAAGAAATTGACAACCTGAATAGACCAAAAACCAGTAACTAGATTGAAGCAGTGATCAAAAACCTCCCAAAAAATAAGAGTCCAGGACCTGATGGATTCTCTGGGAAATCCTACCAAACATTCAATGAGGAAACAGTGACTATTCTCCTAAAGTTGTTTCAAAAAAATAGAAACAGAAGGAAAACTTCCAGACACTTTCTATGATGTCAGCATTACCCTGATCCCCAAACCAGGCAAAGACCCCATCAAAAATGAGAATTTCAGACCAATATCCCTGATGAATATGGATGCCAAGATTCTCAACAAGATCCTAGCTAATAGGATCCAACATTACATTAAAAAGATTATCCACCATGACCAGGTGGGATTTATCCATAGGATGCAAGGATGGTTCAACATTCACAAATAAATCAGTGTGATTGAACTCATAAATAAGAAGAGAGACAAGAACCACATGGTCCTTTCAATTGATGGAGAAAAAGCATTTGACAGCATCCTTTCCTGATTAAAACTCTTTAGAGTATAGGGATAGAGGGGACATTCCTCAACTTCATATAATCCATCTATAAAAAACCCACAGGAACATGACAAGGATGCCCACTCTTACCACTATTGTTTAACATAGTACTAGAAGTCCTAGCAACAGCAATCACAGAACAAAAAGAAATAAAATTATTTAATATGGCAAAGAAGAAGCCAAACTCTCTCTTCTCAGATGATATCATACTTTATATGGAAAACCCAAAAGACTCCAGTCCCAAATTATTAGAACTCATATAGCAATTCATTAATGTGACAGGATATAAAATCAATGCACAGACATCAGTTGCTTTCTTATGCCCTAACAATGTAACTCTAGAAAGAGAAATGAGAAGATGGATTCCATTTACAATAGCACCAAAACCCATAAGATACCTTGGAATAAACCTAACCAGAGAGGTAAACAGTCTACACTCTAGGAACTACGAAACATTCATGAAAGAAGTTAAAGAAGACACAAAAATATGGAAAAAGAGTCCATGCTCATGGATCAGAGGAATAAACATTGTTAAAATTTCTATGCTGCCCAGAGCAATCTATACTTCCAATGCCATCCCAATCAAAACACCAATGACATTTTTCAAAGTGCTAGAACAAACAATCCTAAAATTTGTATGGAACCGTAAATGACCCTGAATCACCAAGGAAATGTTGAAAACGAAAAAAACAAAGCTGGGGACATCACATTGCCTGATTTCAAGCTTTATTATAAAGCTGTGATCATCAAGGGAACATGGTACTGGCAAAAAACAGACACATAGACCAGTGAAACAGAATACAGAGGCCAAATATTGACTCTAAACTCTATGGTCAACTAATTTTTCACAAAGCATGAAAAAAATATCCAATGGAAAAAAGGTAGTCTCTTAGTAAATGGTGCTCAGAAAATTGGACAGTTATATACAGAAGAATGAAACTCAACCATTCTCCTATATTATAAACAAAGATAAACTCAAAATGGATGAAATGCCTCAATGTGAGACAGGAATTCATCAAAATCCTAGAGGAGAAAATAGGCAGTAAGCTCTTTGACATTGACCACATCAACTTCTTTCAAGACACATCTCCAGGGGTGGCTCAGTCATTAAGCGTCTGTCTGCCTTTGGCTCAGGTCATGATCCCAGGGTCCTGGGATGGAGCCCTGATTTGGTCTGCCTGCTCCACAAGAGATATGCTTCTCCCCCTCCCATTCCATCTTCTTGTGTTCCCTCTCTTGCTGTCTCTTTCTCTCTCTAAAAAAAAAACAAAAAAAACTTGTCTCCAAAGGCAAGGGAAACAAAAGCAAAAATGAACTTTAGGGACTTCATCAAGATAAAAGCTTTCGCATAGCAAAGGAAACTGTGAAACAGTCAACAAAACAAAGTCAACACACAGAATGGGAGAAAATATTTGCAAATGACACTACAGACGAAGGGCTGATATCAAAGATCTATAAAGAACTTCTCAAACTCAACACCAATAAACAAATAATCCAGTTAATAAATGGGCAGAAGACATGAACAGATATTTCTCCAAGGAAGACATACAAATGGTTAACAGACACATGAAAAAATGTTCATAATCATTAGCCATCAGGAAAATTCAAATCAAAGAGACAAACCATAAGAGACTCTTAATCTCACAAAATAAACTTGGGGTTGCTGGGGGGTTTGGAGGTAGGGATAGGGTGGTTTGGTTATGGACATTGGGGTGGGTATGTGCTATGGTGAGTGCTGTGAAATGTGCAAGCCTGGTACACATAGAGGTACACAGCTGTACCCCTGGGACAAATAATACATATGCTAATAAAAATTTAAAAAATAAAAATTATAAAATTAAAAAAAAAACTTTGAGATACCACCTTACACTAGTTAGAATGGCAAAAATTGACAAGGCAGGAAGCAACAAATGTTGGAGATGTTGTGGAGAAAAGGGAACCCTCTTACACTGTTGGTGGGAATGCAACTTGGTTCAGCCACTTTGGAAAACATTGTGGAGGTCTCTCAAAAGATTACAAATTGAGATACTCTCTGACCCAGTAATTGCACTACTGGGTTTTTACCCAGAGATACAGATGTAGTGAAAAGAAGAGGCACATGCATCCCAATGGTCATATCAACAATATCTACAATATACAAACTGTGGAAGAGCCAAGATGCCCTTCAACAGACAAATGGATAAAAAAGATGTGGTCCATATACACAATGTAATATTAGTCATCAGAAAGGATGAATACCCAACTTTTGCTTCAGCATGGATGGGACTGGAGGAGATAATGCCAAGCAGAATGAGTTAAGCAGAGAAAGTCAATTATATGGTTTCAATTATTTGTGGAACATAAAGGTTAGCATGGAGGATTTTAGAAGAAAGGGAAAAATGAAGGGGGCAATCTCAGTGAGAGATGAATCATGAGAGACTCTAGGAAACAAACTGAAGGTTTTAACGGGGTGGGGGTATTGGAGAGTCTGGTGGTGGGTATTAAGGAGGGCATAGATTGCATGGAGCACTAGATGTTATACAAACACTGAATCATGGAACACTACATCAAAAACTAATGAAGCACTGTATAGTGACTAACATAACACAATTTAAAAAAGGAAATTCGAATCTCAAATGTGAAAAAAGGGATGCTATATTTTTCAATTTTTCTGCATCTATTTAGAAGATCATATGGTTTTATCTTTTCTCTTATTAATGTGGTGTATCACATTGATTAATTGGCCTATATTGAACCACACTTGCCACCTAATTATATATCCCACTCGATCGTGGTGAACAATTCATTTAATGTAGTGTTGCATTTGATTTATTAGATCCTTCTTGGAACTTTTTGCATCCATGTGCATCAGGGATTTGGGACATTAATTCTCCCTTTCAGTGGGGTCTTTGTCTGGTTTTGACAAGCCTCATACAATGAGTTTGGATTTTTTCTTCCCATTTCAATTTTTTTGAAACGGTTTGAGAAGAATAGGAATTAATTCCACTTTAAATGTCTGATAGAAGTCCCATGGGATACCATCTGGCGCCAGACTCTTTTTGTTGGGAGATTTTTGATTACTGATTCAATTTCTTTGTGGGGTATGGGTCTGTTCAAATTTTCAGTTGTTCCTGTTTGTTTGGTTTATATGTTTATATGGTTTATATGTTTATATGTTTCTAGTAATTTGTCCATTTCTTCCAGATTGCCCAATTTGTTTACATAGAATTGCAGATAGTATTATTTTATAATTGATATCTGTGGTGTTAGTTGTGATCTCTCCTCTTTCATTCACAATTTTATTTGGATTCTTTCTCTTTTCTTTTTAATAAGTCAAGCTGGGGGTTAGTAATTTTATTAATTCTTTCAAAGAACCAGCTACTGGTTTCGTTGATGTGTTATACTGTTTTTTTGTTTGTTTGTATGAAATTTATTTCTGCTCTAATCATTATTATTTCCCTACTTTGTTGCTCAAGGCCTTATTTGCTGTTTTTTTTTTTTTTCTATCTTCTTTATGTGTAAGATTACATTGTGTATTTGAGACTTTTCTTGCTTCTTGAGGTAGTCCTGTGCTGTTTTATACTTCTTTCTTAGAACAGCTTTTGCTTTATTTCAAAGGTTTTGGACAATCTTTTCATTTTCAATTTTCTCCATATAATTTTTAAAAATTTCCTTAATTTCCATGTTAACTCATTCATTATTTAGCAAGATGTTCTTTAACCTCCATGTATTTGTGTTCTTTCTAAATTTTTTTCTTGTGGTTGATTTCAAGTTTCATAGCATTTGGTCAGAAAATATGCATGGTATGATCTCAATCTTTTTGTAGTTGTCGAGAAATGATTTGTGCATAGTATGTGATCTATTCTGGAGAATGTTCCATGTGTACTTGAAAAGAATATAGATTCTGCTGCTTTAGGGTGAAATGTTCTGTATACATCTGTTAGGTCTATCTGGTCCAGTGTGTCATTAAAAGTCTCTGTTTACTTGTTGGGTTGCTTCTTAGATCATCTGTCCATTGTTGTATGTGGGGTGTTAAAGTCCCCTACAATTATTGTACTTTGATCAACGAGTTTCATTATGTTTTATATTAGTTGATTTATATATTTGGGTGCTCCTGAGTTGGGGGCATAAATATTTGCAATCAATAGATCTTGCTGGATAGATCCCTTTATTATGATACAATGCCTTTCTTCGTCTCTTGCTCTACTCCTTGATTTAAAATCTAGTTTGATATAAGTATAGGTACACCAGCTTTCTTTTTTTATTTTTTTAATTTCATTTCTTTTCAGTATAACAGAATTCATAGTTTTACACCACACCCAGTGCTCCATGCAATGCATGCCCTCCATAATTCCCACCACCTGGCTCTCCCAACCTCCCACCCCCCACCCCTTCAAAACGCTCAGGTGGTTTTTCAGAATCCATAGTCTCTCATGGTTCAACTCCCTCCCAATTTTCCTCAACTCCCTTCTCCTCTCCATCTCCCCATGTCCTCCGTGTTATTTGTTATGCTCCAGAAATAAGTGAAACCATATGATAATTGACTCTCTCTGCTTGACTTATTTCACTCAGCATAATCTCTTCCAGTCCCATCCATGTTGCTACAAAAGTAGGGTATTCATCCTTTCTGATGGAGGCATAATACTCCATAGTGTATATGGATCACATCTTCTTTATCCATTGGTCTGTTGAAGGGCATCTTGGGTCTTTCCACAGTTTGGTGACTGTGGCCATTGCTGCTATAAACATTGGGGTACAGATGGCCCTTCTTTTCACCACATCTGTATCTTTGGGGTAAATACCCAGTAGCGCAATTGCAGGGTCATAGGGAAGCTCTATTTTTAACTTCTTGAGGAATCTCCACACTGTTCTCCAGAGTGGCTGCACCAACTTGCATTCCCACC
>PISX010012510.1:0-60470 GCA_004024625.1 Mellivora capensis
GCCCCTATGCCTTATTTTCACAGCAGTGGTGTATTACCATTCTTCTGTGGAGGGCGCCATCTCTCCAAGGCCCTCGAGGTGCTTTATAAACTAATTGTTAAGCTGGGAGTAATTCTCATCACACCCTTTTAAGGTAGGTTAAAAATGCACCAGTGTTAAGGAATGTTGGTCATCTTGCCTCACTCCTCCCCAGAGCTGGGAAACCAGAGAAACCTAAGCACTAGTGATTAATGGTATGATGATTTATGAAAAAACCACTGGGCTTTTCTTCCCTTTCATAAATGTATGAAATGTAATCTTTCCACATTCATAAAGGCTGGCACTTGCCTAAAGGAAGGTCTAAAGAAAGGGACAATAGTTAAATGAAAGAAAGCTAATTGAAATGGGGAAATTTCAGAGCCTGGGTAGAAAGAGCTTTTTGTGGAAAGAATGAGAAAAACCAACATTCAGCAGCATCTCTGGCCTCCGAAATTTGCTTGAGACTTGTGTGTTTAGTTGTCATGTGAGTTGTATCTTTTTCATTTTGGTGGCTTTACTAACCTTCTATTTGGGGATTTCTGGATTGTTCGGGTGTCCACTGAAGAAGCTTGTGATGACTAAGGTATTCCATCTTCTGCCCTATTTTTTTTTTTTAGCTTTTTTCTTGATATAATTTTTAATGCTGACACATTTCTTTTTTGTTTTTAAAATTGAGATTCAAAATTAAGTTCCTTTTAAAAATTTTTTTTAAATTAAAAAAAGATTTTATTTATTTATTTTTTGTTTGTTTTAAAGATTTTATTTATTTATTGGTCAGAGAGAGAGAGAGAGAGAGTGAGCGGAGGCAGAGGGAGAAGCAGGCTCCCCGCCGAGCAGAGAGCCCAATGTGGGACTCGATCCCAGGACGCCGGGATCATGACCTGAGCCGTAGGCAGCCGCTTAACCAACTGAGCCACCCAGGTGTCCCAGATTTTATTTATTTATTTAACAGAGAGAGAGAGAGAGAGAGAGAGAGAGATCACAAGTAGGCAGAGAGGCAGGCAGAGAGAGAGAGAGAGGGGAAGCAGGCTCCCTGCTGAGCAGAGAGCCCGATGCTGAGCTCAATCCTAGGACCCTGAGACCATGACCTGAGCTAAAAGCAGAGGCTTAACCCCATGAGCCACCCAGATGCCCCCAAAATTAAGGCCTAAGATTCTTCTCTGATACTCTAGAGTTACTGCTGGAAAGGGTATGTAATAAATAAAACAAACTTTACTACCTCAAATTCCTTGCCTGATGAGGCAGTGTATGAATAAATATAGACATAAACTCACAGGATTTTCTTCTATTCATTAGTATTACTTTACATGCATTTTTAATGCTTTCTTTCTATGGATCTATGCATTTCCTTTTAAATGAGTAGACCTATCAAACAGACTCATCTTAATTCTATGATTTGCAAACTCTAGAACACTAGTGTTTAGTAGATTGAAGGGTTTTAATCACATGTATAAATATAATTCTGTTCTTGTTTGAGGTGTTAGAATTCTTTTTTTGTTTTAAGATTTTATTTATTCGAGAGAGTACAAGCAGGGGGAGTGGCAGAGGGTGAGGGAGAAACAGGCTCCCCACTGAGCAGGGAGCCTGACAAGGAGCTCCATCCCAGCACCCCAGGATCACGACCTGAGCTGAAGGCAGACACCCAACCGACTGAGCCACCCAGGCGTCCTAGAATTCTTTAGTAAATACTGGTCCCCATTGTTTTAAGACATCCTCCAAATTTAATACTCACTCTCTTTATTTGAAATAATGACTTGCCAGAGCTCACAAATTAATTCTTGACATTTCTTTCATTTGTAAAATGAAAGCTTCAAGAATCTGGTGAGTTTCCAGTGAAACATAATGTTCAGATGCCTGAACTTCAGCTTCAGTGCCTGGCGTCCTGGAGTTATTCAATATAAGATCCTTTCAAAGAAATAAAGTAAACCCCCGATCAACAGGCTCCCAGTTCAAGACTGCCCTTAGTTATATAGTGCTTTGATTTTTTTTAAAATTTATTCATTTGCCAGAGAGAGAGGGAGAGAGAGCAAGTGAGCACAGGCAGACAGAGAGGCAGGCAGAGGCAGAGGGAGAAGCAGGCTCCCTGCCGAGCAAGGAGCCCGATGTGGGACTCGATCCCAGGACGCTGGGATCATGACCTGAGCCGAAGGCAGCCGCTTAACCAACTGAGCCACCCAGGTGTCCCTTATATAGTGCTTTGAATAGTTTCTTGTTAGCAGTTCATTTTACTTGTAAAGAATCATGTAAATGATGGTTCATTATAGAATAAAACTTTTGCAATGAGTGCAGGATGATGTGCAAATAATAACCATAGACATTTTTGTCAGACAGATTACTAGTATTTCTTTATTTTTATTTTTAAAAAATATTTTATCCATTTATTTGTCAGAGAAAGATACCACAAGCGGGGGAGCGGCAGGCCCAGGGAGAAGCAGCCGCCTCCTCACTGAGCAAGGAGCCCGATGGGGGACTTGATCCCAGGACGCTGGGATCATGACCTGAGCCGAAGGCAGAGGCTTAATGGACTGAGCTGCCCAGGTGCCCCTGTGCAGCCAAATTTTACTACCTTTCAAGACCTGCCTCTTTTTGAACACTTTTCTTGCCCCACCTACCAAGTCCTAATTTACCAGCTTCCCTACTTCTCCACATCCTTCTTTCTTTTGTCCTTACAGTTTCTACCACATTACTTGCCACTTAGCTATTCTTTTATTTTTCCTTAAAATTAAAAAAAGGGGAGGGTACCTGGGTGGCTTGATGGTTAAACATCTGACTCTTGATTTTAGCTCAGGTAATGATCTCAGGGTCATGAGATCAAGTCCCACACTGGGCTCTACCCTTGGAGGGGAGCCTGCTTAAGATTCTCTCTCTCCCTCTGCCCCTCCCCCTGCTATCCCTCCTTGGCATGCATGCTCTCTCTAAAAACAAAAACAAAAACAAAAGGAACATATTCATTGCAAAAACACTTAAACATACAGTTTTTCTTTAAAGATTTTAAAATGGTACAAGTAGTACTTTTTTTTTTCAGGAAAATTGGAAAATGGATATGAACACGCAGCAGAAAATAAAGGTCACTCACATTTTCACTACCCACAAACAGCCACTGTTCACATTTTGATGTACATTCTTCCAGATTTTTAATAAGCATGTATGTAACTTGTGAATAATTATTTTCTTATAAAAGTAGATGATCCTGAATTCATTGTTTTGAAACTCTATTTTTTTTAAAGATTTTATTTATTTATTTGACAGACAGAGATTACAAGTAGGCAAGAGAGGCAGGCAGGGAGAGAGAGGAGGAAGTAGGCTCTCCACGGAGCAGAGAGCCTAATGTGGGGCTCGATCCCAGGACCCTGGGATCATGACCTGAGCTGAAAGCAGAGGCTTTAACCCACTGAGCCACCCAGGCGCCCCTTGAAACTCTATTTTTCATTTCTCAAGAGATGACTGACATCTTTTCAGGCCAATACACCAACTCGAACTTTTTTTTTTTTTTTTAAAGATTTTATTTATTTGACAGAGATCAGAAGTAGGCAGAGAAACAGGCAGAGAGAGAGGAGGAAGCAGACTCCCTGCTGAGCAGAGAGCCTGATGTGGGGCTCGATCCCAGGACCCTGGGATCATGGCCTGAGCCGAAGGCAGAGGCCTAACCCACTGAGCCACCTAGGCGCCCCCAACTCGAACATTCTTACTAACTGCATAACATGCCTTCAGTGGACCTTGATGTGCATTTGGTAACAGTCTCTTGATTCTTTGTTGTGGGATATTTTATTATGTCTGGCTTTTCACTATGATAAGACACAGAAGGATGGGCATATAATAAATAACTGTCCTAGGAATGGAACCCCAGGTTCTAAGAACATGCTGTTTTCTGAAGGGCCTTTGATTCTATTGCTGAATTGTTGCCAATCTCACTCTAACAATGCATTTGTGCCTTTTCCCTATACCCTCGCTAAAATAGGTATTACCACTAAACAAAACAGACCTGTTATGATGTCCTTCTTTGAATATGAGAGATCTTGGGCATGGGGCACTTTTTTTGTTTGTTGGCCATTTATATTTTATGAATCGCTTATGTGTATCACACGATGGTTACCTTTTACTTAAGGATCTGTTCATGAATTTATAGACTGGGGATATCAGTCATATATGCCATATATGACAAGGACAGTGAAAACCCCTGGTACCTTGTGGCACTGCTGAAAATTTAGACGTAAAGTGATTGGCTGTTGGCTCCTTTCTCCATCCAGCCTCCAAGAAGGTGGGCTAAATAAAGTTCTTATCTTCTTGGGTGGATGGGGGATGTGGCAGGCAGACAGGCAGCGTTGGGGGCAGTGATTAGGGAAAAGAAGTTTGGCGAATAGGAGGCTGAGGATGAGTTGGGCCAGCTAACCAGGTTGTGGATTCTTGGAACTACCAATTTCTTGGGAGTTGGCTGGTCCCAGAATCCTCTTAATTTTGGACAGAGAATACATCTGCCAGAAGGTGGCGCCAAACTGCAGCTAAGACAAGATTGAAAACGTGTAGCCCAAATCTGGAGTCCCTTGGCTGGGTGCTGCCGATTCCCCTGGTGGGGTTGGAATGGATTTTGACCACGTTTTACCAAGGTTTAAAATGTTTTCTTTTAATTTTGTGTTTCTCACTGTTTATTATTTTTTTTTGATACGGATCTTTCTTTCCCTTCATGCTTTCGTAAAAGCGAAATCCTCTTTGGATTTCTTTCGGTTAGCAAAAATCAGGTACAAATATATGTCTTTCATAAAAGGGAAGTGGTATAACCGTGAATTTTTGAAAAGAAGGGGAAACTTGTATTCACTTATGATTCTATTAATTATTATTCAATTTATTATTATATTCATTTACCAATTCTATTGTTTTCTTTTTATGATTCTATAAATTATCATCCTTTTACTATCTTATTTTATTATTCTATTCTGTCATTTATTTTATTGTTCTTTTATTATCTTGTTAGTTTATATTTTACATACCAGTAATAAGTCAATTTTTATCAGTTATTATTAGAACATCTTGCAAAAACCACTCTGCCAGATCTTAGGGTATAAAATCGACAAGTCATGGTCTCTGATTTTAGAGAACTTATGTATAATTTTTGTTGTATTTTATATGATCACAGCAATTTTTGTTGTATTTTATATGATCACAGCAAATCTTCTCTTATGTAATTTTCACAATGTTAAGAAAGTGTCAGAAAAATAATTTACATTTTTTTTCCTACTGAGAAACAATAGAGCTTATTTGCTGTCCCAGTGGTTGATCTAGTTGTAGACACTTGGTTGCTACTGGCTGATTTATCATCTTCCCTTGTTTACAGATCATTGCCCTAGTTGGAAACCCTGTTTCCATGTAGCTTGGTCCTAGAAGCTCACTCCACCTTCTGTCACAGACTTGTAGCCATATCCTGCTACCCAGTGACAGAAACTGATTCTCTCCCAGTTTTGCTGCTGCAGTTCTGTGTTGCAGCCCCCTGAGAAAACCATGACCCCATCGGTTCTCTGCGTCCAAACACCTGTGCCATCTCCATCATGTCCAATCGCCCAGTCGCCCATCATCATGTCCAATCGCCCAAATTCCATTTAACCACCAACTGTTGGGACTGATGAAGAAGATGCTGGAAAGGAGAACATCGTGTTCCTGCTGTTGGGCCTTCAAGTTGTCCTAGAGCGCTAATGTCGTATAAGTAGGGTTATCTGTTCTGTATTAAATTCAACAAATTTTTTTTTAAAAGATTTTATTTATTTATTTGTCAGAGATAGAGAGAGAGAGAGCGTGAGCGAGCCAGCACAGGCAGACAGAGTGGCAGGTAGAGGCAGAGGGAGAAGCAGGCTCCCTGCCGAGCAAGGAGCCTGATGTGGGACTTGATCCCAGGACGCTGGGATCATGACCTGAGCTGAAGGCAGCCGCTTAACCAACTGAGTCACCCAGGCGTCCCATAAATTCAACAAATTTTTATCGAGCCCTTATTCTTTGACAGATATTGGGCTGGGAAACAGGGCTTTGTGTTGATCAGTCTACAGAATATCAGCTCAGCTACATGTGGTTAAAATTGGCTATGGTGGAACTTTATATAACTATTTATGACCTTGTTTCCATAGGAAAATGTATTCAAGGTCCAAAAGGTCAGCATGGCATGTTGCCTCAAGAAACCTGGAGACACATTTTTTGTACTTCCAGCTCCCTAGTCACTATCTGGCTGTTTACCAGCTGTAGGATGTTGAGAAAATTACTTAAATCTTTGTATGATGGCTTTCGCATGTGTAATATGAAGACAATGGCTCCTACTTCATAGGGTTACGGTGAGGACTGAAGTAGGTATAGTTGTAAAGAACCAGGAGTAATACTTGGCATATGGCAAATATGAAATGTGTTAGTCAAATAGAAAAATGTATTAAAAAACCTTTTGGAATTCAACACCCTCTTGAATTGAAGACTGCTTTTGTTTTTAATGACACATTAATGTAATTAATAACCATTATGTCTTCGTTCATTTAAAAAAGTCCTGGGATTTATTTTAAAAAGATTTTATTTATTTATTTGACAGAGAGACAGAGAGACCACAAGTAGGCAGAGAGGCAGGCAGAGAGAGAGAGAAGGGGAAGCAGGCTCCCTGCTGAGCAGAAAGCCTGATGCGGAGCCCTGAGATCATGACCTGAGCTGAAGGCAGAGGCTTAACCCACTGAGCCACCCAGGTGCCCCTTAAAACAAGTCCTGGGATTTTAACCCTAGGACCAGTTACCTAAAAATAGAAAGCAAGATTATGTATATGTGGCAATGCATTATTTTTTATTTTAAAAGTCCCATAAAACAAATACCTATGAGAAAGGTTAAGGAGTGTGGGTTTCTTGCTTGACTCATCCGTTCTTTAATTACTGGATAATATTTGCTGTAATCTTTGGCTGGACCAAATCCCTATTGATTTTGATTTTCGAATCAGCAGCTTATTGATGCTGTATCCTGGGAACTGAGGCTCCAGACAGTATGCTTTTCACATGGGAAAAGCCCACCATTGTAGCCTCCAGTCTTTTATCATGACACCTGCCTTAACTGTAGGTGTGTTTATCACCATGGAAACCTATACTTACACCTACACCACTATCTCCAATCTGTGCTAAGTATCATTTCTCAAAAGTTTGTTCTAATGATTCATCATGTTCAAGACCATTTGCTCCTTTAAATAAAGACATCATTTTCTTGTCTAATCTCTCCTGCTATTCATACTGGCATTTCCACATCATTTTTGCAGTTTTCAACCACACTTTTACACGTCAATGAAATCTAAGTAATAATTATCAGAGTTGTTAGAGGCAGAGTCAGGACATTCCACAAAGAAGGAAACCAAAGCTTGGAAATTATGTTTTCCCAAAACAAATGAACAAATAAAAAAAAAGAAAGAGAGAGAGAGAGAGAGACAAACCAAGAAACAGACTCTTAAGTATAGAGAACAAACTGGGGGTTACCAGAGGGGATGGGGTGGGAGATGGGGGAAATAGGTTGAGGGGATTAGGAGTGCATTTGTTGTGATAAGCACTGCATCATACACGGAACTGTTGCATCACTGTATCATACACCTAAAACTAATATAGCACTGTATGCTAACTACACCGGGATTAAAATTAAAAACTTAGTAAGATTTAAAAATTTATGTTTTCCTTTATGTAATACAATTTGTTGGTGCAAATTGTAGAATTTCCAGGGTTGGAACCTGGGTCTCTTGCCCAACACTTGTTTCATTACATTGAATGTTCTTTGTCGATCTGCTCTCCTCATGGTTGTCACCTTCACTATGTGTCCCTGACATACATTTACCTTGAAGAGATCCTAGGCTGAAAGGGGTCATATCTGAAGGGAATGAAGTTTATGAGGAAAAAACAAAACAAAACACGAATCTCCTCATTTATAGCATCCCTTAATGTGAAATTCAGTGTTCCCACCTTAAATTCTGTCCCTTTGGAGCAGTTTAAAAATTATCATTGGGTATTTTATATTTTATAATGTTTTCTTTCTTTGGGAAAGAAAGAACCCAAGAGGGGGGGAGGTGTGTTAAAGCAGTTTTTTAAAATTAAAATTTTAAACCTTTTATTTTATTTTTTTTAATTTTAAACCTTTTAATGACCAATATTTTCTTATCACTAACCCTAATTCTGTCAGCTTTGAGATATTTACTGTGAAACAAGTTGCTGAAAGTTACAGTTAAGCAAAACTTCCCATGAAATCTACCAATATTCCTGTGACTCGTGGACAATCATTAATCTAGAAGCATTAGGTCTTTGCTTTAGTGAATTCTTTTCCTTTTTAAAAAAGATTTATTTATTTATTAGAGAGAGAGCAGGATGGAAGGGGCAGAGGGTGAGGGAGCAAGAATCTCAAGCAGACTCCACAATGAGCCCAGAGTCACCCTCCCGGCTGGATCTCACGACCCTGAGATCATGACCTGCACAGAAACCAAGAGTCTGAAGCTTAACCAGCTGAGCTACCCAGGTGCCCCTAGTGAATTCTTCTTAATGAAATGAATATAATTTACTTTCTGTTCATTTCCTATTGATTGGTGGCATAAAATGAAACATCTTAGGTCCATGTTGAAGAAAAGTTTCTATCTGTTAGTTTCTATGTCTCCCCATATATTTTAAGACATTTTGTATAAAATCACCTTTTGTGGAATAAGTTTCAAGGGATTGAGGTTTTTGAAATCCTTGCCAAATTCATTGGGTAGTGTGTTGGGTGTGGAAAGAATTGGACTGGCAGTTTGGAGACCTGAGTCCAAGACCCATACTGCCCCTTAATTACTGTGAGACCAAGGACAAGTAACACCTCTGTTACTTGTTACAGACCAAGTAAGACTCTTGGTCTGTAAATGGGCATCACGCTTCTCATCTTCTAGGGTTTCATGGAGGTCAAATTCTTGTTATCTTGTATCTTGTATCTGTACATTAAAATATCTGGTATCGGTGCATTAAAATTCTAAAGTGGTCTATAAACATAATGTACAATCACCATTCAAGTAATTAAGATGCTAGTGTTTGTTCCTTGAGTTCTATTTCCAGGCTTTAAGAAAAACTGATATTCGGGGCATCTGGGTGGCTTAGTCGTTAAGCCTCTGCCTTTGGTTCGGGTCGTGATCCCGGGGTCCTGGGATCGAGCCCCCCCCATGGGGCTCTCTGCTCGGCAGGAAGCCTGCTTCCCCCCTCCCACTTCTCCGGCTTTGTGTTCCCTCTCTCGCTGTCTCTCTCTGTCAAATAAATAAAATCTTAAAAAAAGAAAAAGAAAAAAGAAAAACTGATATTCAAGGTGAGGAGAAATGGAGGAGTGAGTTTTACGTCTGGAGGATGAGTTTTTTTTTTTTTTTTAATTTTTTAAGGTTTTATTTATTTATTTCAGAGAGAGATCACAAGTAGGCAGAGAGGCAGGCGGGGAGAGAGAGGGGGAAGCAGGCTCCCTGCTGAGCAGAGAGCCCAATGCGGGGCTCGATCCCAGGACTCTGGGATCATGACCTGAGCCAAAGGCAGAGGCTTAACCCACTGAGCCACCCAGGCGCCCCAGGAGGATGAGTTTTTATATCAGAGTTAAGTGAGTACCCATTCGTATCTTCTCTTTCTTTGGGTTTCTAGACCTAGAAACTGAACTGTGGCAAAGGTTAAAAAATGCTCTTTTTCTGATATGTCTGAGACATGATTATCTGTATTGACTGAATTTCCTGTTTTTGCTTTAATGGCCTGGAAAATGGTTTCAGTGCATGTAAATTTTTATTAAGGTTGCCTTGTTTCAAGTATTCTCTCTCTCTCTCTCTCTCTCTCACACACACACACACACACACACAGCCCTGTCCCTCTAATATAGTCAATGCTCCCAAACACTATTAAATCCCTCTGATCCTGGTGGAGATTTAGGTCCACACCCGGGGGTAATTATTTCCATCTTCTGCTTTATGTGGGAACCGAGGGGCCTTCTGTGAATGTGTCGCACGTCTTCTCTGTGGCTAAGGTGTTGGTTATATGCCAGTGCAGGTCAGTGCGGACCTGACAGATGTTAAATATGAAAGAAGGTCTCTAAGATAGAACTCACTTTAAGAAAAGATGGCTTTGGGGCACCTGGGTGGCTCAGTTGGTTGAGTGACTGCCTTCAGCTCAGGTCATGATCCCGGAGTTCCTGGATTGAGTCCCCCATCTGGCTCCCAGCTCCATGGGGAGTCTGCTTCTCCCTCTGACCTTCTCCCCTCTCATGCTCTCTCTCACTCTCTCTTTGTCAAATAAATAAATAAGATCTTAAAAAAAATAAAAAGAAAAGAAAAGATGGCTTCTACCATCAGCTACACTTGACTGCAGAAGCTGGGTATCCCAAGGGGCATGGAGGTCTTGAGTGTGGACTGCTCATTTATCCTGGCAGGTCAGGGGTAAGAGTTGTAGGGAGTGATTACTCTGAGATGAATGCTGGAATGTCTTGGGGCTCTGCTGTGGGATCCCACAGGCGGTGAAGGGTTAACTCAGCAGGCTTAGGATACCCAAACCCTGCACATTCCAATAAAGGAACTGGCTCTTACCCAGCTCCTGAGAGATTACCTCTAAGCCTTGGAAGATCCTGCCTGATTAGAAGGCCTTTCTAGATGCCAGAGAGTTTATGTAACAATGGGATTTCTGGTGGGGTCCTTGGGCTACTCTATATCAGTGTGGCCTCTGAAGAGGCTGGAAATTGAGTAACTAAGGTGTGTCACATGGGTCTCCCTGGCAACATAACTGACCCCCCCAGTAAAAACACTGGACATCAAGGTTTTGTGAGTTTCTCTTATTGGAAAAACGATATGTTGTCACAAGTCATTTCTGGGAGAAGTTAAGTCCCAATTTATATGATTCTACTGTGCTTCATCTCTTCTATACCTGGATTTTAATCTGTATCCGTTCACTATTAAAAAAACCATAACCATGAATATAACAGCTTTTCTGAGTTCTGTTAGTCCTTCTGGGGAATCATTGAACCTGAGGATGGCCTTGGGGCTCCCAACACACCTACACAGAGCAGAGCTCCAGGAAGAGAGGAAAGGGTGTTTGTTTCCTTTTTCATTTTCCCATACAACTTCCAAGTCTTGTAGCATCTTGAGACTTGAGATTATGTGCAGCCTAATGCAGAGCATTAAATTATGGTGGATAAGGTCTGTATGTAGTTTCAGAGGTAGGGGTTAAAGAATTAGAAAAATTAGTATGTAAGTGTTAAGGAGACTTGTCTAATACCTATATATATTTTTATGTTTCAAAGTTATTAAATCTCCCGGACAATTACAAGTCGATAGCTGTGTTCTCTCAGTACTGTGTATAAATAGGCCCCTTTTTATGTCAGACAGCGAGAGAGCTCTAATGAACCAAGGCAGTGATGTTCTTTTTTCCTTTCTGGAGAGCTTTCAGCTGCTTCTTGCCTGAGACATGTGTTCTAGCACGTTACCCACCGTGCCAGGTTGTACCTCCCACCTGAACAGGAACATCTTGGCCCCGCTGGGTGCCGTGTTCCTGCAGGCATGAGCCTCACAAAGGATAGGATCGGGAGCTGTGCCCTGTGTTTTTTTTAGACTTGCCATTTTGCCAATGGACTCATTGGAATTAGGTCATTTTTTTCCTGAATGCTTTTGTTTTAGTTGGCTGATTTATTAAATTCATTGTCTTATCGGAAAGTAGGGAGAATTATTGTTCACCTTTGAAAGGACTGATACCATTCTCTCTCTCATTCTGAGTACCTTGGAATCCTGTTGGGGACTCTGAAGCCTTTGGGGGAAACGTGGACTTGATCATCTCTATGTTTTCCTACGTCATTAAAGTTCTTGGATATCATGAATTTAATTTTTACATCTTTATTTCTTCATTATACTAGCCACATTTATTGAGGGCTTAATACGAACCAAACACTTTTCAACCTATATAAGTTGAATATTTACTCCTTGTAACAACCCTCTGAAGGAATTGTTATCATTATTATCACCATTTTACAGGTAAGGAAATGGAGGGATAGGGCAGTTAGATAACTTTGTCAAAAACACACAGCTGGGGGGCGCCTGGGTGGCTCAGTCAGTTGAGCATCTATCTGCCTTTGATTCAGGTCATGATCCCAGGGTCCTGGGATTGAGTCCAGCATCCGGCTCCCTGCTCAGCAGGAAGCCTGCTCCTCCCTCTGCCTGCTGCTCCCCATGCATGTGCTCTCTGTCTCTCAAATAAATAAACAAACAAATAAGTATCTTTAAAAAGCTCCACACAGCTAGAAATAGGTAGAAATTATTTTGCATTCAGGCAGTTCAGGGCCTGACCCTTTTACTGTGCTTTGATGCTGCCTTCTCAAACAAGCAAGTTAGAGCCTGTGTGTGTCTTTAGTTTGATATGTCAGTTGGATGAGATGAATAGAAGGAGAAGGTATAAGCCAGGCTGCTCTGACCTGCCAGGACCACTCAGCTCTGGCCTGAGTTGTCACAGAGCTCTTGGTCTGGTCACTTTTTTGTGCCTTGGAAACTGACCACCCGGAATTGTGGAATATGGTTTTATATGATACAACAGACCATTCCTGAGCCTATAAATGGCTCCCGAGGGCTTTTCTATGGATGTACACAAGGAAACAAAGAAACAGACAAAGGAAAAATGCTAAAACCAGGTGTGCTATTTAAAATACTTAACAATCGGGGCACCTGGATGGCTCAGTGGGTTAAAGCCTCTGCCTTTGGCTCAGGTCATGATCCCAGAGTTCTGGGATCGAGCCCCACATCGGGCTCTCTGCTCCTTGGGGAGCCTGCTTCCCCCTCTCTCTCTGCCTGCCTCTCTGCCTACTTGTGATCTCTGTCTGTCAAATAAATATAAATAAAATCTTAAAAAAAATACTTAACAATCATTATGGCATGGGCACTCTTGAGCACCGAATCTGGAGCAAGTCTGGAGTGGGGTCCTAGAGTCCTCTGCCGCCATCACATGCTTAGTCACTGGGTGGTGGGGAGTGACTCATGGAGAAAGAACTGGGGCCACAGTTGAAGGCAGTTGAGCGAGGGGAGGTCTCTGGGCAGTGGCTACTTACAGTCCTATGAAATATTTTGGTATTTTCATGACATGCACCATCACTACTCTACTCCCAGTAAATTTGTACAACCCAGAAAATGTGCCTCCTTTCTTGGGCAAGCAGCTTGGGTGGTGGAGCGTGGGCTGGACCCCTGGTACAGGGCATATCCTGCAGAAGCCCTACAGGCAACACTTCCTAATAACTGTCTTAACCAGGAGTGGGGGAGGAGTGTTCATATCAGCACTTCCCTGGGGCTGGCATGCTGTTTTCATGCTCATTCCAAAGAGGAAATACACTGAACAGAGTCAAGGATCACTGCTTTATTACATTACCTGGGCGATCATCATTCTATGTTATTATAGAATGGTATCTTGTTACAATACAGGTCATGGGCACATGTTTTGCTTAAATTATCTCAGGAAAACTCTTGTACAACCTCCATCCCCCAAACTGATGACCTGATTCTCTTGCACAAAAACCAAATTCATTTTCATAGATGCCTTTTGGTTATGTATTATGTTAAGTGTGGTACAGGTTGAAATGATCCGAGATTATTTTGGCAGTTAACAATACCAGTGACTAATTATTTAAATTCCTTTTAGGCCTTAGATGCAAATTCGAATTGTTTTGGTACAGGCCTGAGTCACATTATTCATTCATTCATCTCTTGAGTTTGGTCCTGTGCTGGGTGCTAAGGATTCAGGGATGACTTAAATAGCTCTTGCTCTCAAGACCTTCCTTACAGTCGGCCAAATCATGAGTTAGATGGGAAATAGGCAATTATAACACAGAGCAACGATATGGACCTAAGTGTCACGGAGTGGGTGTTTGGAGAAGGGCTTGTCCCAGAAGGATGAGTAGGATCTTCACAATCGGGCCATACCTTCACCATCCCAGGACCCCGGGATCATGACCTGAGCCAAAGGCAGATGCTTAACCAACTGAGCCACCCAGGTGCCCAGATGTTTTGACATCTTAAACAGCTTGCTGGCCCAGGGCTGGCCAACTCTTAGAGGTAGCAGAGTACTCAGCTGGGATAATGTCTTTCGTATGCAAACCAAACCATGCTGCATTTACACTCCCAGCTCTCTCCTTATCTCTTTAATATGAATTTTCTTTCACCGAAGCTTATTAACTCTCTCTTCTTGATGCAGATACCTGGTATTTCATCTCAAATGGGAGCCTGGCTCTGGCAAGACATCCTAGGCCCATCACCCTGGAGGACATAGGAGTGGAGGGCCTTGGTCCTTCTAGTGGACATACTATGCCCCCGTTCTCAGGGGGCCGAGTCCCCTCTTTGAGGCAAAGGTGGTCACTCTACAAAAACTCACTGCTGGAACACTTCTTGGGCACCAAGCTGGTACAAGGTATGAGCTTTGCAGCCATTGGAGATGGTAAAAAATGTGTCTTATAAGCTCTCCTCCCTTTGAAAGCTGCCAGATGAGTTAAAGAGGAAACACCTGAACTTATCACAGATGTGACCTTTTATAGTTTCAATAACCGACTTTAGTCTGATATATGTTTCTGATCTAAAAATATTCCTTCTGGCTTTTCAGCAAAAGAAATACATACAAATGTCTTACCACTACATCATTCATCACAGGCTAAAACTGGACCCAAGTGCCCATGAACAGCAGAGTTCACTGCTAATGCAGAGTGCATAAGCAGCAGTTTATTTATAAAATGAAATACTACACAGCACTGATAATTAACAAACTTTAGCTATTGCAACAACATGAATGAATCTCAAAAATAAGTTGAGTGAACTAAGCCAGGCACAAAGAAGTACATACTGCATATTACATGGATATGAAGTCCTATGACAGGTGACATTGACCTGTAGCATGAGAAATCAGGAGAGTGGTTATCTTTGGGGAGGAGACTATGGACAGTGTCTGGGACAAGGCAGGAAAGGGTGGTTCTAGGGGCTTAATTTTCCATTTCCTGATCCAAACAGTGGTTACATGGGTTTGTACATTTAATAAAATTTGTTGAGCAGTATGCCTATGATCTTGCATTTTTTTTTCTGTCTGTGTTAAATGAAAACATTTACTTAAAGAAAAAATTACCTCTGGTTTTAAATGCATTCATTCAGGGGTGCCTGGGTGGCTCAGTCAGTTAAGTGCCTGATTTTAGCTCAGGTCATGATCTCTGGGTCCTGGGCCTGAGCCCCATTTCAGGCTCCCTGCTCAGTGGGGAGTCTGCTTCTCTCTCTCTCTTTGCCCATCCCTCAGCTTTTGCTCTCTTGCATGCACTGTCTCTCAAATAATAAATAAATTAAAAAAATAAATGCACTCATTCAGCAAATATTTAATGTGTACCTACCACATGCTAAGTACTGTTCTAGGTGCTAGAAATATGATCTTGAACAAAATGGATGACATTCCTGCCATTATTGAACTCATGTTCTAGTTCAGAGGAAGGAACAGCAAACAAGATAATTTGTATGGTGATGAATGTTCTCAAGGAGATAAGACAGGGCTATATATTAGAGACTTTGGCTAGAGTGGTGAGAAGCAGCTCTTTTGATGGGAGTGATAAAAAGGAACCAGGCGTAGGGAGATTGGGGGGAAGTGCATTTCAGGCAGAGGGAACAGTTAGTACAAAGGCTCTGAGGCAGGATGAACTTGTATTTAAGGGATAAAATAAAGGACAATATGGTTAGAACTGAGGTTGAGGGTCAGAGTATAAGATAAGAGTGGAAGGATAAGCAGGGCCAGGTCATAGAGGTCACATATTAAAACATTAATCTTTGTGTTGGGGCGTCTGCGTGGCTTAGTCAGTTAAACTTCTGACTTTTGATTTTGGCTCAGGTTGTGATCCCAGGGTTGTGAGATCGATCCCCATTTCGGGATCCATGCTCAGTAGAACATTGTGGGTTTTTTTTTTTAACTTTTTTTTTTATTAAATATATTTTTTAATTTCTTTTCAGCGTAACAGAATTCATAGTTTTACACGACACCCAGTGCTCCATGCAGTGCGTGCCCTCCATAATACCCACCACCAGGCTCCCCCAACCTCCCACCCCCGCCCCTTTAAAACCCTCAGGTTATTTTTCAGAGTCCATAGTCTCTCATGGTTCATCTCCCCCCCAATTTCCCTCAACTCCCTTCTCCTCTCCATCTCCTCAGTGGGTTTTTTTTTTTAAGTCATTTTTTATTGAGGAGCAACCAGCGATGTGCTGGTAAATATTTAATAACCAACTCTCGAGGGAGGAAGAAGTCCTGATTTGTAGTGTTAGGTGATTTCTCTGGTGTAAATATGTTCTCCATGGCTGATTTAAAGCTACCAAGGTGACATCGCTCGGTGGGAGTTGGGAAGAGATGTACAGAACTGGATCTCCTGAGATGGACAAACAGCTCCCAGTAGGTGTAATTGACAGAAATTTTAAAATTCGCCTTTTTATGGGTATGGAGCTATAAATTTTGACAAATGTATACCATTGTTGTCAGAATTTACATTTGTCAGCATCACTTTAATGAGGTAGGATTTGATGATAGGTGGGAAAGGCGGTATAAGTTCCTTCAGCATTTAGGTAATTATGATATATTTTTTCTAAGTGGATTTTTTTCTTAGACTATAATGTTTTGTTTCACATAATCTGATGGAGAATACTGTTAGGCATTTTGACTGTAGTGGCCTCTGGCTAAGATCCATTAGAAGAAAATAATAAAAGTAATTCAAGGATAATTCTAGTGACTTTGAAGAATCCCAGTGTCTTTTCTGCTTAATTTTCAGATGAAGCCTAAAATCAAATTTTCATGAATGGATTATAATATGGACAATCCATCCGTAGAGGACTGAAAGTCAACAGAGTATCTAGGGGCAATATTTGATCTGAGAAAATCACATTTTCAGTTCATCTGGTTTATGTCCCTTTACTAGAGATGAATCCATTGCTCAAGAGAGTTGTAAGCATCAAGCATACGTTGTAATACAAGTTAATGACTCCATTAATAGAACTTGAATTCTAAACCAGAACTTTTGCTTAACCTCCCTGTACTTGAAATATTGTTTAAATACATATTCAAAAAGGAAATGAGATTTGAAAATTCATCATTATAAATATCAAATATGAAAAACTGAGTTAGCATTTATTGAATGCTTGCTCCTTAAGCATATCCAATAATTTACTTGTTTAATCTTTACCATAACCACTGGAGAGAAGTAATGTTATTATTTTACAGATGAACCTGAATTGTATACATTGTAGCTATTATGAAAGAGAAGAGGCTTGTTATTATATCACAGCAAGGCATACTGGAGATTTAATTGGAAATATTTTTATTCCTTTTGAGTTTATCTTATCTTGAGTTATTGGGAAAGCCTCATGAAAATCTAGGTGGAAGCCTGTCAACTTTCTGTAAAAATGTTCATATAAATTGAATGTTGTTAGGTGTTCATACATCTGTACCACAGACATGAACAGTTTGAAGATAAGACAAGACCACCAATGGTAACTTGCTAAAGGAAGAAGGTTTATTGAATACAAAGGACTGACAACATTTTCTGTAGGGCAGTCAAATGACTCATCAAATTTGCATGTGACATTCTGCCAGATGAATGGGGGAGATACCTCTATTGATTGCCCACACAGCGCTTATATTTCAGTAACAGAAAGAAAACAGGACAGGCATTTTTTCTTAAGCTTGCTCAATTTTCCAGACATAATGCTCTCGCTTCTTAGAGAGTATTTGGCATGTGTTCTCTCTTATGTCATAAATTAATTGTTTTGAGATTTGTCTTCCAGGGAGTGGAGCCTGGTGGTAAGTATTTTGCTGCGTTGGTCCACTTCCTCGAGAACTTTCTTAACCACTATGGCTTTGGCCAGATCTAAGAATTAAAATTTAAAAGATTTTAGAGAGTTGAAAAAATATGAATAAGATCCTGTTAGCTAAAATGTGGAAGCAGCCCAAGTGTCCACCAAAGGATGAACAGATAAAATATGGCATATAATTCAATGGAATATTATTCAATATTATTCAAAAGGAAGGATATTCTGACACATGCTACACATGGATGAATCTTGAAGACATGATGCTCAGTGAAAGAAGTTATCAGAAAAAAAGACAAATACTGTGTGAGTCTACTTCTATGAGGGACCAGGAGTAGTCAAATGTGTAGAGAGAGAAAGTAGAATGGTGTTTGCCAGGGACTGGGAGGAGGAAGGAATGGGGAGCTATTGTTTACTAGTTAGAGAGCAAGATGAAAAGAGTTCTAGAGATGGATGGTGTTGCTGGTTTTACCACAATATGAATGTACTTAATGCCACTGAACTGACCCCTGAAAATGGTTAAGACAGTAAAGTTATTTGAGAGAGAGAGCCCACAATGGGGTGAAGGTCGGATGGAGAAGCAGACTCCCCGCTGAGCAGGGAGCCCAACACAGGACTTGATCCCAGGACTCCAGGATCATGATCTGAGCCGAAGGCAGATGCTTAACAACTGAGCCACCTCGGCGCCTAAGACAGTAAAGTTTATGTTCTGTGTATTTTACCACAATGAAAAAATTGAAAAAAAAAGATGAATAAGAAATTATATCTATTAAAGGAATAACAGGATTTTTAATAAGAAGGACTATGCAGTAAGCACAAATAGGTGAATTTTTGGTGAATTTGATTTCTTGGTTAGCTAAAAGCCTGGTGACATATTACTTTGTTTAGAATTAGCACATATCACTAAAGTAAGACATCTAGCACATGCTGTTATGTGTACTATAAATCTTTATTATCTATTCTTACTAAGCCCTGGGAATATAAAAACAACCAAGCTGGACATTGCAAATGAAATAGTTCAGCATAAAAACAAAATTTCATTTTAATTACCTCTGACTTGATTTCCCATGTTTCCTGATCCATAATCTTTAGACTTGTAAGCTCCAGACTTGCAAGCCCTGTGAACACATATTGTGGGAAACTCACAAAAGAGAATGATTTAGAGAGAACCCTATCTTTATTTCTTTTTTCCTTCTTTTTAAAGATTGTATTTATTTTAGAGAGAGTACAAGTGCATGGATGGGGGGAGGGGGAGTGGGAGAGGGAGAGAGAAACTCAAGCAGGCTCCACACTCAGCCCAGAGCCCCATGTGGGGCTTGATCCCATGACCCTGAGATCACGACCTGAGCTGACATCAATAGCTGGACACTCAACCAACTGAGCCACTCAGGCCCCCCTAGAGAGAACCTTTTCAATTCTGGATGCACTCTTGGATTTCCTTTAGCTGTTTGGTGAGAACAGTTACAGTGGCTTACACAGCTGGAACTATTCTGCTTTAGCATCAAGAGGTGATTTTTTAGTTTTTTTTGAGAGAGAGAGAGGACAAGCAGGGAGAGCAACAGGCAGAGGGAGAAGCAGGCCTCCCACCAAGCAAGGAGCCTGATGCAGAGCTTGATCCCAGGATGCTGGGATCATGACCTGAGCTGAGGGCAGATGCTTAACCCACTGAGCCACCCAGGTGTCCCAAGAGGTGATAATTTTAATTGTCATACCTTGAATATAGGGCTTGTCCCATTTTCGTTTTGTAAGATGTTGTTAATTTGTATCTTGGTGGTCATATATTATGTTTAATGTTTAGCATTCATGATAATAAATGCAGTCATGTCAGTTTATGCTCACTTTCCAGGGATCTAAGCCCAGATCCAGGGACCTTAGGACATCTTTCCTGTAGATTATTTCACCTACCCATCCTCTCCACCGATGAGGAGGCAGTAGGTCTCGATCTCCTTTTCCAGGTGCACCTTGATGTCCAGGAGCTGCTCGTACTCCAGCTTCTGGCCCTCCGTCTCGGTTCTGACCTGGTGCAGCTGCTCCTCCAGGGCCCCGATCTGAGCCTGGATCTGGGCGAGCTGCGCACAGTAGTTGCCTTCGGTCTCCGTCAGGGAGCACTCCAGGGAGTGTTTCTGTCAGGAAACAAGAACGAACCAGAGATGCAGGACCCGAGATACGCAGAAATTTGCTCCGAGAGGTGACTTTCTTCTCTTGTTAGTTTAGTCTCCAACTGTGTTTGATTTCCCATGGACACATGGTAAAGAAGGCTCTGTAGCATTCTTAAAAAGCAGCACATCTCTCTTTTGGGTGGAATAAGCCAGAGACATTAATGTTGCTGTTTTAACTGTTCTATGTAAAACCCTGTTCTTATGTTGTAGGTTAATTGCGTAAATATACCTGTGGATATATTCTCACCAGGGTGAAGGGCTTTAAAACCAACTGGCATGTATTTAAAACGATACTCTGGGAGATGATAAGAAATCGTCCTTTTCATACCGTGGCTAAGAGAGATTGAAGTTCAATTTCCAACGTTTGGAGATTACGCTTCATTTCGGTCAGTTCGTTCCGGGCTGAGGTCGTGGCCCCAACGTCCTCAGAGATCTGCTGTTGCAGCGAAGCACTCTGAAAAGAGGTGTGAGGAGCAAGTCTTAGTTTTGCGACCATCCCTAGACGTAGAGGGGTCATTTTTTTTGGACAGGACTCACCTTCTCGTTGAACCAGGCCTCCGCGTCCCTGCGGTTCTGCTCGGCCAGGGCTTCGTACTCGGCCCGCATGTTGTTCAGCAGGACCGTGAGGTCCACCCCGGGTGCCGCGTTCATCTCCACGTTCACGTTCCCGCCGGCCGCGCACTGCAGGACCTGCATTTCCTAGAGGCAGAAAAGCGTGCAGCTCAGGTATGCAGGGATCTCATAGAAAGTCAAGAGGCTCAGCTTTGAAAGGGTTCTTAAGAGTTCAGCCCCAGATGTGCAATGACCCTCCTCTACTTCTCATATTTCCCATCTCACGAAGCAGCCTGCTTCATCATGAGAGCTTTTCATTTGCTGCAGAGCTCTCCCATAACGCGAACCCAAATCCCGTTTTTATGACCTCAATTCATTGGTTTTAGTTCTGTTGCACAGAAAGTCCTAATTCCCTTTCTGAATGAAAATCCTTAAGATATTTAAAATGAATTATCCACCATCTTTTATTCTAGCCATTTACAGCCGAAATGTCTCCCCCTTGGTGGACTGGTCTTCGAATCCGCTTAGCAAGCAGCTTTGATGTGTTCTTGGCTCAGCTAGAGCCTGAACACAGCATGAACAGGGGTGAGGGGCTGAGTCTGAGTCATTCTGAACAACTGAAATAATACTTATTATTATTAGTAGTAATAATAATAATACTTATGTGTATATATTTATTTATGCTAATATATTTGTTTATTTACCAGTAATAAAGGAAGGATACCATCCTCTATGGATTCCTAGCTGTTTAAGAACCTGTGACCCTTACACAGGGACAGTTGGTGCCAGGCACGCTCTATGTGAATTCTGGTTCTGCCTCAGAGTGGTTGGGTGAACTTGAGAAGGTTGCTTAACTTCTTTGAATCTCAAAATGGTTATCTGAAAGTTGAGGATAAAAACCCTTCTCTGGGTGATTGAAAGGGGTGAAGGAACTATTAGTAAAATGACCAACAATATATCTGGTGTATAAATGCTAAATAAATGCTAGTTATTATGAACATTGTCATCTCCGTAGAAGTTGGAATCGGTCTTGCAGTCCAAGTCCACACACGGTTCCATCTGCAGGGTGTGCTGCTGGGATGGCGTGAGGTGGTTCTCTCAGACTGTGGTTGGCAGACCTCACTGCTAACACTGTGCACTGAAATACCGGTTGGCTTCTGTCTCTACTGCAGAAAACTCTCCTCCCCACCCAAGTCATGGGTTTGCATTGGTCCTTATGACAATCAATAATGAGGTTTTCTTTCCTTCCTGCCCCAAGTCCCTCGAGGGTTTCTAGCATTCTTTCCCCCCTGTAGCCCCAGATCTGCTCTACTGTCAGATGTGGTTTTTACTTCAGAGGATTTCACTTCCCCAGTTCAAGCAGAAAAAGATAAAAGAGATACATGTGGGTTTGCCTGTAAGTGAGGCATTAAAAAAAAAATTGGTGGCATTCAATTTATCAAAACTTTATTGAGTAATTACCATGGGCTATATCCATGCTTGAACCATAGAAACGTTGTTCTTTGAGTAGTTATTTTTATAAGACAGGCTCATGACTAATCAAGTGGCATTTTTAGCCTGGTCTCCTGCTTTAAGTATTTGGCTTGACTGTAGAAGCCTTTCGGCTGTTTAAAAAGATCAAGTTCATTTTCAAAGAAAGAAGATCAAGTTCATTTTCAAAGAATAAAGATTTTTTTTGCCCCAGAAAACAGTGGTTCTAAAAGCAATTCCAAAGATGTGTCTGGCATAGTGGCTGTAGGATCTGATTTTAGGATCTAGCTTCCAACAGTGACTGCTTTGAAGTATACTCTTTATTTGGAAGAAAAGATTTTGATGTGACAGTTTATTTTCAGTCTCACTATTTTTTATAGACACACCTATTAAGAATATGCATTAATTTTAAGTGTATATATTTAATGTATGTACAAAGTAAATGTTTAACTGTTTTGAATCTGCCACTATTATATAGGAATTTAGATCTAGTTTTCTAAGGATGTCCTTATGGTAAGTATATTTATTTCATGTAATTAGATGTAATCTCTTAACTGTCCCATTTTAACTCAGCTATAATTATCTAGCCAAATACTACTCTTGTAAACCTGATTGATCTGAAAACAGGATTCTTTTTTCTTTTTTTCCCATGGGAAACCTGATGAGGGAGCAAGGTTGAATCTGTGCAAATACTTTGCCATTTCTCAAGACAACTCATGCCTCATTGCCCATCTGACAGTAGGGGTCTAGTACCAATTTCTTACCGAAGAAGTCAAACCCATTGTCTTCCACCAGATGGATGGTGTCTGCAGAGGGATAGCAAAATGCACATCATCAGTTCTTACCTCCTTATGGTTCTTTTTCAGGTAAGTCATCTCCTCACTGAGGGTTTCATATTGAATTTCCAGGTCCGTTCTGCACAGGGTGATTTCATCCAGAACTCTGCGTAGCCCATTGACATCACTCTCCACACTCTGGTGAAGAGCCAGCTCATTTTCATACCTTAAGGAATATGAATGGTTTTCCAGTATGTCATATGGTGAAAGAAGTAGTCACTAATCAATTATCAAGAGCTAGAATTCTGCAATTTTGAAATGGCACATTTGGTCACAAGAGACATTTTCAAATTCTACTGCACAAGAATAATTACTTTCTTTAATTTGAGGCATTTCTTTGGCAGAAAATGAACTAGAGGGTTGGACAATGCTTTTATTGCAGTTTGTACTTTATGTTTTATAGCCAAAATATTTTTTAAAAGTAGCATTTATTTTATTTCATTTCATTTTTACATTCTGTTTATTTTAAATCTAAGTGTTTTGCCAGGGTTGGAATAAGAGTTTGTCATATTTAATGGAGGGCTCAAAAAATAAATTCGATCTAAGGCTTTGTGTTAATTTCCATGTATCTTTTTCACTCCCTGAGTCGACTTACTTGAGTCTGAAATCATCGGCTGTCAGCCTGGCATTATCGATCTGCAGAACAGCATGAGCGTTGCTAGTGGTGGAAGCAATGATCTGGAAATGGGGAGTTTGACAGTTAAAAGGCAATTTAGCACAACCAATAAAAAAATAAGTTTGTTTTTTTTTTAAGATTACAGAGTTGGAAGGGGCACCTGGATGGCTCAGTGGGTTAAAGCCTCTGCCTCCGGCTCGGGTCATGATCCCAGCCAGGGTCCTGGGGTCAAGTCCTGCATCAGGCTCTCTGCTCAGCAGGGAGCCTATTTCCTCCTCTCTCTCTGCCTGCCTCTCTGCCTACTTGTGATCTCTGTCTGTCAAATAAATAAATAAATAAAATCTTAAAAAAAAGATTACAGAGTTGGAATAATAAAAATTAATATAGTTACTAGATAATAAAATTAATATAGTTACTAGATAGTTTACTAGTTATTAGATAATGACTAGTTATCATGAGATTCACCAACTGAATCTATTTAATGCTTATTTCCAATGCCAAATTGAAATTCCCTTTAAGAAATTACATATGGGGGAGGGGCGCCTGGGTGGTTCAGTGGGTTAAGTCTCTACCTTCAGCTTGGGTCATTGATCCCAGGGTCCTGGGATCAAGCCCTGCATCTGGCTCTCTGCTCAGCGGGGAGCCTGCTTCCCTTCCTCTCTCTCTGCCTGCCTCTCTGCCTGCTTGTGATCTCTGTCTGTCAAATAAATAAATAAATAAATAATCTTAAAAAAAGAAAAGAAAAGAAATTACATATGGGGAGGCGCCTGGATGGCTCAGTCAGTTAAACATCAGCGTTTAGCTTACATTGTGATCTTGGGGTCCTGGGATGGAGCCCCGAGTGGGACTCTCTGCTCAGAGAAGAGTCTGCTTCTCCCCGTCCCTTTGCCCCTCACCCTGCTCATGTTCCATCACTCTCTCTCTCAAATAAATAAATAAAAATCTTAAAAAAAAAGAAACTACACATAGGGATTATCAATGTTTTTAGTAATCAGTGAAGAAAGGAAAAGAACATTCAGAAATAAAACTATGTAAACATGATCATGAAGTGTAGCTTCTTACCTGATTTTTCAGATCATCAATTATCGGGAAATATCTACTATAGTCGTGATCAAGACCACGGCAAGAACCAGGCCCGAATTTCTCGTACCAGCCCTTGATCTTCTGCTCCAGGTCAGCGTTGGCCTCCTCCAGAGCTCGCACATTTTCCAGGTAGGAGGCCAGCCGGTCGTTGAGGTTCTGCATGGTCACCTTCTCGTTGCCCGACAGGAGGCCCCCCTCATTCAGCGTAAAGCCCGCGCACAGATTGCTTCCCCCAACATTTCCTCCTGATGAGCTGCCCCCGAAGGCGCACGAGAAACCACTTCCAATCCCGGGCATGCTGCAAGTGTTGCCAGCTCCAAAGCCGGTCCCCCCGCCGGAGAGCCTGAGAGATCCCGCAGTAGCTCGGGGACAGGCCCTCCGGGACCCAGTGGAAAGCCGAAGAGACATGGTATCAGGGCAGGCGCGTTGCACAGCAGTCTTGGAGAGAGTCAGAGCAGAGTGCCTCCTCGTCTCAACTGTTTTGTTTGCCTTTTTATAGACAATTCTCAAGTGTGTTCTGGATGAGATTCTGCCTACATAGAGTAAAACATGGCTTGCCAGCCTCAGCAAGTTAGAATAATTGGACGATTTTTCCTAATTAGTAACTAACTTAGCTGGGCTGCTTTCTGTAGGAGGGCAGTTGCCCTCAGGTTGGTGGTTATCTGAGAAATGGGTCTGGGTGGAGCGATGTCAGTTTCCTTACTGCCTTCTTAAATTGTAGGTGAGTCATTCTTGACTTCCATCCTCAGAAGATAAAACTCATCAGTCCACCACACAACAAAAACCTGGCGTCATGGTTTTGGGCTATTATGCTAATAGATATGGACATTTCTGAGACTTTTTCTACTTTTATTTTCACAGTTCTTTTCCACGGAAGTAGAGAACAGACCTGTAATAGTTAACTCCCCTCCACCCCCCGCCCCAAATGGTCCTTCAATCACTGGTTTCCACTTCCCTCTTGGCACTGTCCTAATGGGAAGTTAACTTCCATTTTGGCTGACATACCATCATCTTCTGTTGACACTTGCTTATGTTTGGGGATAGTCGTCTTCTCTTATCCATTTTGGCAATTAGGAACACACCCCTAATTGCTGTTATGTGTTGTGGGACTTCCGAAGGACATTAACGTATTTCCTGACCCTGCAAAATCTAAAGCAAACCTGGAAGGAAATATTTCATCTGTTTTTATTTCATTGTGGGTTAGCTTAGGTGAAAGTCATCAGTAGACTAATTATTTATTGGGTGTGGGTTTGCAGATGTTCGTTAAAAACCCTGAAAATTTTGGAAGTTTCTGAGACATCTGGAAATTGGCTTGTGGACAGAATTTCCTTGAATATTTGTTATGGGTGTGAGGTTCATTCGTTCATTCACTTAACAAATGTTTATTCATTCATTCACTTAACAGATTCATTTATTCATTCACTTAACAAATATTTATGAAACACCTATTATGTGCCAGTTACAGTTCTGGGCACTTGGGATAAGTAGATTCATACATTATTTGTCTTTTGGTGACTGGCTTATTTTATTGAGCACAATGTCTTCAAGGTTCAACCACATTGTAGCATGTGTCAGAATTTCTTTTCTTTCTAAGGCTAACTGATGTTCCATTGCACGTGTATACCATATTTGGTTTACCCACTCATCAGTCAATGGACATTAAGGTTGAATTGCTTTTTGGCTATTGTGAATAATGTTACTACAAACATGGGGGTACAAATATATGAGTCCCTGCTTTCATTTCTCATGGCAATATACACCAGGGTGGAATGAATAGATCATATGTTGATTCTGTTTTTAATTTTTTGAGGAACCACCATACTGCTTTCCATAGTAGCTGCACTGTTTTATGTCCCCATCAATAGTGCACAAGGATTCCAGTTTCTCCACAACATCACCAACATTTGTTCTTTTCTTTTTATTTCTTTTCTTGATAGTGGCCATCTTGATGCACAGCAGGTGGTATCCCTTGGTGGTTTTGCTTTGCATTTCCTTAATGATGTGTGATGTTGAGCATCTTTTTATGTGCTTGTTGGCCACTGGAGTATCTTACCTGGAGAAATGTTCATTCAAGTCCTCTGCCTATTTTTAGAATCATGTTTGTTTTTTTGTTGTTGAGTTGTAGGAGTTTGTTATATATTCTGGATATTAACCCATTATCATTTCATTGTTAAACAGGTTGACTTTATCACTCTTTTTATTTTTTGGACTGTGAAATTTTTGAGAAATGACTAATTCTCGAGGTCATACACATATCTTCCTATGTTGTTTTCTAAACGTTTAATCATTTTGCCTTTCACATTTAAGGCTTTGGTAGTTTGGAATAATTTTTAAGTATTCTTTTTTAAAGTTCTTTGATATGGAATCCAATTTCATTTAAAAAATAAAATCTAGGGAGGCCTGGGTGGCTCAGTTGGTAAAGCGGCTGCCTTTGGTTCAGGTCATGATCCCACGGTCCTGGAATGGAGTCCTGCTTTGGCTCTTTTTTCAATGGGGAGCCTGCTTCTCTCTCTGCCTCTGCCTGCCAGTCTGCCTGCTTGTGCTCTCTCTCTCTCTCTGACAAATAAATAAACAAATCTTTAAAAACAAACAAATAAAAAAAGAAATCTACCTGTATTTATGTTTGAAGTGAATCTTTTGTAGATAGCATATATGTGGGTTGTGTTCTAGAGAAACTCATGTACATGTAGTAGGTGACATATACAGAATGTATATAGTAATACTGACTTGAAGCAATTCGGTAGTAGAATGGGTAAATTGTGCCAAATATTTTAAAAGTTTTGCCAAGCTGGGAGTTGTGTAATGGTATCTCCTGTGGTTTCAATTTCTATTTCTCTGATTGCTAGTGAGGTTGAACATTTTCATACATTTATTGGCCATTTAGAATTTCTCCCGGCACATTGAAGATATCCTTCTACTGTCCTTTGGATTCCATTGCTGCCGGTGAGAAGTTGGCATTCATTCTTGTTGACACTCATTTGAAGGTAATAATTTCCCCCCCATTTGTCTGATTTTAAAGATATTCTATTATCTTCATTGTTTTGTGGTTTCACTATGATTTATCTATATGTGGATCTTTTTATCTTGTCTTCAGCTTTAGTATGATCTGGTCTATGTGCATTTCATTTTATTTTGATGTGTAGGACTTCCTTAATCTGGGCACTGGTGTCTTTCATCAGTTCTGGAAAAATTTCAGCTTTTTATCTCTTCAGATATTGCCTTACTCCAATTGTTTTATCCTTCTGGAATCCAGAAATGGTTTGCTTTCTTGATTCTGACTTTAAACCAATTGCTAGGTGGTAGATCCAGTGCCTGTTCTGAGGGCCTGAAGCTTATTCAGTATTTGGTCTTCGGATGGTAGTGCTGGCAGAGGCACTATAGGAACTGAAAGGCAAACCTGTATTTGAATGAAATAAGTGTTACTTCTATTACTTTATCCCTCCAGGATAAAGGGATTCAGTAGAGTTATCCCGAGAGCATGTGGTCAGTTTTCCTTCTAAAAAATTGGTACCATCTCAAGGGCTCAGTTCCTTTGTCTGCCAATGACAGGTTAGTGGTTTGACCAGCCTTGGGGAGACGGAGTCTGAAGTATAGACTTCATATCTGTCACAATGGCCACTTTGACAATGGGCTAATTGTGCAAGCATTGAGGTGGTGAAGAGGGGGGTTGGCTGACCTCCACAAGATGAATCAGCTTATCCACATAGTTTCTCTGGGGTAGTTGTTCTATAGAGGGCATTAAAATGAGCCATATGCATTGTGCTTACTCCCAGGAGAATGCAAGTTTCATAACCATGGACTTGTCATATGTCAAGATTTTTTATAGGAATTGCACAAAAACTAAAATTTATTTAAAAATTCTTGTGTATAAAGAGCATAAAGTGGTACTAAAAATAATAAATATGTTGCATTACCCATTTATTCCTGACAGGAAGAGATTTTTGTCTTTTGTAGGCATTAGTGAAAACGAATTCTCCACAGTTTTACACATTTGATGACTTAAAAGATTTTCCAGAGACTAGCTTCTGGACATACTTCATACCTTGTATCTCTTCTGTTATCTATGTATTTATTTCTGGTGCTGTGTGTTATAAGATTTGCTCATATCACAACTTGCAGCCTTGTACCTTTATGGTATGATACTGATGGGCACAGTGGGCAGTGAGAATATTCCTAGAAGCTTCCCATGGAAATGCTGAGAACCTCATTAAATATCCCACTACTTTCATCTCAAATACTCTTGACTTAGGGTGACTTTATATCCATATGCCTGTAATAGGTCATTTTATGTCTGCTAATATGCCTGGTTAATAGCATCCTTTACTCTCCCTCAAATGTTACATTTGGATAATAAATTGTATGGTCACCCCATCTTAGATGTGATAGATCACCCCCCCGCCCCCCAGACATGAGGGAAAGAGCGATGGAGGAGAAATTGAAGTGGAAAGAGAAAGCAGACTTAACCAGTGGTGCCAAAATTATCTTAGTTTTGCAAAAATGGCTATGCGGAAAAAAAAAATGCAAGGGCCCTTCCTGTGCTAATGAGGGACCTGAAACTTATGCATCATTAGTGTCATGGTAAATTCACCTGTCAATCATCCTGCCCCTCAGCTTTATCCCTTAGCCTGGTTCATCACCAGACTTGGTTCTTTTTTTTTTTTTTTTTTTTATTTCTTTTCAGCGTAACAGAGTTCATAGTTTTACACCACACCCAGTGCTCCATGCAATGCGTGCCCTCCACAATACCCACCACCTGGCTCCCCCAACCTCCCACCCCCCGCCCCTTCAAAACCCTCAGGTTGTTTTTCAGAGCAGACTTGGTTCTTTTAAGTCCTGACTCTCTCCTGGATTCTATGGGGTTGGTCAGTTCCTTGAACATGTATTGTTGTTGTTGTTGTTGAGGATTCTTCCACCATTATGAACCAACAGGCTTTCCCCATTGTGGTAGGGGTAGAGAGATGAATGTACTGCAAAATGGAAAAACAGCTATGCAGTTTCAGATTCAACAAACTCACATGAACTGATCACCCATGCAGGCTCACCATTATAAGAGTGAATAAACCCTAGGGATCAATGGGGATACTCTTTCCATCCACAGAAGCCCAAACCCAAGGAGATCTAGTCATTTACGTGGTTGACTGGGGACAGATTTAGGACCAGAGATGAGGTCTGGTCCTCTTTCCAACTTATCATGAATTGAAGTAAATGTAACTGTGTGAGGCACTTTATTTTACGAGCTATCCTTAGTACTGTCACGTTGGGATCAACTGTAGAAACTCAAAAGCACCAGATTCATCAGAAATAATTTGTAACAGAAAAACTTCTAATGAATGACCAAAAAGTCCCTGAAATAGAAACAAAACAATGAGACAGAACAAGATTTTTCCTACTCCTGAAAAGGATTACATGGAAAGAACATGAGAAAGAGAAGAGAGGAAAACAAACTCTTGCCCTTGCATTTTTAAGAGCAGACATGAATGATTTCCTTGGGATATTTGGCCAGTGGGATTTTGCAAAGGCAGTCTTCTTCTTCTTTTTTTAATAATAACTTCTTTTCTCACTATGGTGCTTTAGAAGGTATTCGTTGTTCCATTGTAATGTTGCTTATTTTTGAGGATTTTTCTTCAACTGAATGGACCCTCAGTGAAAGGACATTGCCAAGTTGATCTAGTTCCTCAACCACTGTTTTGACAAGAATTTCTTCTTTTGAGTCTAAAATAAAATAAATGCAAATTTAGTGCTCATTCTTTTTTTTTTTTTTTTTAAGATTTATTTATTTATTTGACAGAGAGAGAGAGAGAGAGATATCACAAGTAGGCAGAGAGGCAGGCGGAAGCAGGCTCCCTGCGGAGCAAAGAGCCCAATGTGGGGCTGGATCCCAGGACCGTGGGATCATGACCTGAGCTGAAGGTAGAGGCTTTAACCCACTGAGCCGCTCAGGCGCCCCTTTAGTGCTCATTCTTAACAGGCTGGAAAGTACTTAGTCATAATGGTAGGCTTCTAAGAAATAAGGTTTGCAATAACCTGAGATACAAAACTCGTGTTTGAAGACTATGCTTAGCAAAGCCCAGGACTATCTTATACTTATCATTGTTTTTAGAACAATGGGTGTTTGAAGGTGTAAGTAAAACATAGATTAGACAACCAAGTATCAGGCAGTGTTGGCCTGGAGCAGGCAGCGTTGTCTTCTTTTAAATGCCAACTTGCCCTATTTTTGTGGCTTAAAATAATAGTAGCTCCTTCACCAAAGCATTGGAATTGGGAAAACAGTAAGTTTTAGGTAAGAAAAATGTTTGGGGATTGAGTCCCCATTTCAGAAATTTCACAATTTGACCACGTTTATTCTACAAGAGTATAAAATACATTAAGAAGCTGCCATCATGATCCCTGATTCCTTCATTCGCTAGAATTAACCTTAGAACAATTTGATTTAGTTTACAAATAAGTGGCTTATTTAATAAGTTGCTCAAGTTGAAAGGATTTACGCCAAGCCAAAAAACCTTCTGTACCTTGGACTTGATTTTCAGAATGTATGGGCCCACGTCCTTTGGATCTGGAACACACGGGCTTGCTTTTTCTGTGAAAAGAAGAGTAAATTGTTGCATTGTTTTCCCTTTCATGAGGAAGCTCAGAGTAACTATGAGTTGGGAATAAAAGTTTTAGAGTTCTAGTTTCTACAAGATTAAGTTCCTGTTATGCTTAAGAGATATTATAAGTAAGCATTTTGTGACTTCAGTGTGGTGAAGGGAGAGATTAAATGAGTGTTTAGGATCAGAAATTCCCTCTTAACCCACTATCATCTCTTTTGTCTTGTTATCTGGGGACTCCAGTTTCTGACCTTGTAGTCAATCACCTGGCCAATGAACAAGTTCAGGGTGCCACAGTGCAGAAGTGCTGGGCTAGGTGCTGTAGAAAATATAGAATGATGATACAAGCAGTTTATGCCATTGAAAATAAATTATATGCATGTTAGAATTTAGCTGGAACACATGGGGCACCTGGGTGGCTCAGTGGGTTAAAGCCGCTGCCTTCGGCTCAGGTCATGATTCTAGACTCCTGGGAGCAAGCCTCACATCAGGCTCTCCCCTCAGCAGGGAGCCTGCTTCCCTTCCTCTCTCTCTGCCTGCAGTTCTGCCTGCTTGTGATCTCTGTCTGTCAAATAAATAAATACAATCTTAAAAAAAAAAAGAATTTAGCTGGAACACAGCATGAAAGGTGCAGTGAAAGAAGAGCACTTTGTTCAAAGGAGGGAACATCACAGTTGAGTTCCTATGAGAATAGGCTGTAGAGGGCTGACAGCAGCCTTGGAAGATGCATGAGATGGTACGGACTCGTGGTGTGACCATCGGCAAGCATTTAGTAACCGCCACTGATTACCGAGTACCTTCTGCGTGCAAGCCACTCTCATGAGCACTCCACCTCCATAGTGACACACGATGGTCCCAGGTAAACAGTGTGGTTTTGGTGTTCTCACAGTCTTACCAACCAGAAAAACAGGATTTAAAGAGGTTAAACCATGCGTTCGAAATCACCCAGTGGTGTGATCTGCGCTCAGGGCTACAATTCCAGGGCTGTTGCTCTTGGCTAGCAAGCCATGGTGACTTCCCCAAGGAAACCACCATTGTTCATTTTTCAGATGAAAATGTCATCATCCACCCAATGCAGGGTGCATGCGTGGTCACTAGTGAAGTGCCAGCAAAACAGAGTGTGTTGTTACAGGACATGTGCTTCAACATTAAATCACGGAAAGTGATTTCTCCCCCTGGCATACAGGAATTATTTAACATTTGGTATTTAAATGTCCTCTATGTTATTATAGATAAACACACTTCACATACTTGGACATTTGATTTGGCGGCCTGTTTTCATTCCACATGGATGCAATAATAAATTCCCAAGACCACAGATGAATATGATTGTGGAGTAGGAAATTCTAGGATAGGATAGTGGTATATGTGGCTACCGAGAAAACCTAATTGATGGGAGATTTTTTTTTTTTTAATATTTACCTTTCTTCTCCATCTATTAATTTGCAGTACGTTTCTATTTCTTTCTCTAAAAATATTTTGATATCTAGAAGCTGTTCATACTCCAGCTTCTGGCCTTCTGTTTCTGTGCGGATCTGTTGGAGTTCTTCCTCCATTGCCCCAATCTGGTCCTGGATTTGCTGGAGCTGGAGGCAGTAATTGCCTTCCATCTCAGCCAGGGAGCATTCATAGGAATGTTTCTGAAGGGAGAATAAAGCAAGGCTTGCATGAGTAAGAGATAAAACAGCATGTTCATATGCAAAACATTCTCAAGGTGGAAAGAAGCATTTGTACAAGGTCTAAATTTTTTCGGTTGAAAAATCCATGTAAGCCAGGTTTCTTTAAAACCAAAACAACCATTTTCTCTCCATTGAGAAAAGTTTGATTTTTAAGTATTGGGATCGGCGAGTCCCAAGTCATGTCTATGGACAGTGTTCTTATTATTTACCACATTTTATACTTTCAGCTCTACGTAATTCGTTGTATTACATAGATTAGATGTGCATTTACTTATACATACACACGCATTGCCATCAGTGGTGACTCCTACGAACCATGGCCACGACGGACTGAAGTTCTATGTCCAAGGTCTGCAGACTGCGTTTCAGCTCCGTCAGCTCATTTCTGGCTGTGGTGGCCGCTCCTGCGTCATCAGAAATCTGCTGCTGCAGCGAAGCACTCTGCCGTGTAATCATCAGAAGGTTTAGCGACCGCCTCGGTGGTCTACTGACCAAGCCCTTGGTGTGGGATTTGCTGCAGACGTACCTTCTCGTTAAACCAAGCCTCCACGTCCCTGCGGTTCTGCTCAGCCAAGTCCTCGTACTCGGCCCTCATGTTGTTCAACAGGACAGTTAGGTCCACGCCGGGAGCTGCGTTCACCTCCACGTTCACATCCCCCCCTGCCGCGCACTGCAGGGCTTTCATTTCCTGGAAAAGGGATCAGTATGAACCCTCAAGGCTGAGGGTTGTTTTTTTTTTTTAAAGATTTTATTTTATTTTATTTATTTATTTATTTATTTATTTGTTAGAGAGAGAGAGAGAGAGAATGAGAGAGAGAGAGCACAGGCAGACAGAGTGGCAGGCAGAGGCAGAAAGAGAAGCAGGCTCCCTGCTGAGCAAGGAGCCCCATGTGGGACTCGATCCCAGGACGCTGGGATCATGACCCGAGCCGAAGGCAGCAGCTTAACCGACTGAGCCACCCAGGTGCCCCAAGGCTGAGTTTTTTTTTTTTTTTTTTTAATTTATTTATTTGTCAGAGAGAGGGAGAGAGAGAGTGAGCGAGCACAGGCAGACAGAGTGGCAGGCAGAGGCAGAGGGAGAAGCAGGCTCCCTGCAGAGCAAGGAGCCCGATGTGGGACTCGATCCCAGGACGCTGGGATCATGACCTGAGCCGAAGGCAGCGGCTTAACCAAGTGAGCCACCCAGGCGTCCCACCAAGGCTGAGTTTTGACTGATCTTCCCACTCTGCTCTGAAGTGGACAGTGGGCCTGAGGAACGAAATCAGGTACTATCCGAAGCTATGCTGCGGGGTCCCTTACCTCCTCGTGATTTTTTTTGAGGTATGCCAGTTCCTCACTGAGTGTTTCAAACTGTATCTCCAGGTTGGCTGTACAAAGGGTCAGCTCGTCCATGACCCTGTGAAGACCATTGATGTCAGCTTCTACGCTCTGGTGTAGAGCAAGTTCATTTTCATACCTGAAAGGTTAATAAATGCTTGAGACTTGTGATTGTGGGCAGGTGCAAAGCCTAACTTCCTCCGACATCTGGTAAGAAAAGATGGCATATCTGTCTAGCCTTCTAAAGCTTAATGCTTTGGCAGAGAGAGGACCCCCTTTGGAATACCTGCTGATTTAGGATGATTATTTTGGAGGAGTTGTTCCTTCAGAATTTTCATCATCCATTGTGCTTCATAGTTGAATCAAAATGTAGTTTAAAATTTATGATAGCTCTTTTTATAAGGGCACATTAAATTTCTTCAGTGATTTAGTCTAACTTCATAAAAACATGTTGCTTTTTACAGCAAAAGGACCGTTTTTTACTCCAACTGTATTTACCTCTATTATAGTTAATTACATTATTTTCACCTACTTCAGCCTGAAGTCATCAGCGGTCAGTCTGGCATCGTCATTTTGTAGAGCAATGCTGGAGTGACAGGTGGTCGCAGAAATAATCTAAATAGGGTAGATTGTGCAAAACATGTAGGTGCTGAAAGTCAAGGGAGAGTCCAGATTTCCGTGTGATTCTTTTTTTTCTTTTAAGATTATTAATTTATTTGACAGAGAGAGAAGTCAGAAGTAGGCAGAGAGGCAGGCGGAGATGAGGGGGTGGGGGAAGCAGGCTCCCTGCCGAGCAGAGAGCCCGAGGCGGGGCTCGATCCCAGGACCCTGGGATCATGACCTGAGCCGAAGGCAGAGGCTTAACCCACTGAGCCACCCAGGCGCCCCTTCAGTGTGATTCTTATCTTCTCAACCCATCAAGTATCTACTTTAGTATCACTTTTTTTACAAGAAAAGAATCTGGACTTTTTTTTTTTTTCAGACAGTGAAAGTCCAGAGCTTGAGTCAAAGTGTAAGCTTTTACAGTCACAGATACTTTTATTATTATTGATCAAAATATATGAGCTAGGGGTGCCTGGGTATCTCAGTGAGTTAAAGCCTCTGCCTTCGACTCAGGCCATGATCCCAGGGTCCTGGGATCGAGCCCCGCATCGGGCTCTCTGCTCTACGGGGAGCCTGCTTCTCCCTCTCTCTGCCTGCCTCTCTGCCTACTTGTGATCTCTGTCTGCCAAATAAATAAATAAAATCTTTAAAAAATATATATGAGCTAAATACATGATCAGCAAGCCAATTATATCTGTTTTGAAACCATTTGCCTTTAATTCCCACAATTTTTTTTGGTGGGGGGACCAGATACTGCTTTAAGCCCTGGGAATGGAGAGTGAGCAAATTCTACATCATGTCAAAATTTTAAGCACATTTTATATTTTGTCTTTTTTAGGTTGTGTACACCCAAAATTCTATAGTAAAAGTAGGCGAATCCATATTTCTTACCTGCCTTTTAAGGTCCTCAATGACCGAGAAATATCTTGTGTAGTCATGGTCTAGTCCCCGGCAAGAACCAGGCCCGTATTTCTTATACCAGGCCTTGATTTTCTGCTCCAGGTCCACGTTGGCCTCTTCCAGAGCTCGCACCTGGTCTAGGTAGCATGCCAGGCTACCTAGGTGACCATGAGGTTCTGCATGGTCACCTTTTCGTTCCCAGAACGCAGGCCATGTTCATTTCCAAGAAAACCAGCACAGACACCCCCACTACCATTACAGAAACCTCCTCCAGAAGAAATGCGCCCAAGATTACAAGGAAAGCTGCTTCCTGCTGCGGATCCACAGTACACATTCCCAGCCCCGAAGCCTGGACCTCCACCAGACAGCCGCCCCGGGCCAGCTCGTGAGCAGACTCGCCTGGATGCACTAGAGAGTTGAAAAGACATGACGACAGTACCCCAGAGCCACCCTTTCTCAGCGAGGAGCGAAGCAAAAGCACACCGTCTGTAGAGATGATCTCCGTTGGCCTTTTATAGGACTCAGTAGGTCAGTTCAGTCTTGACTTTCGATCTATAATAAAATATTACTCGCTCCCTAATTGTTGTTTTTCATAATTGGGTGATTTTTAATAGTGTCCAGTCCGTAGGTGGAAAGGTGCCCCAAAGGTATGTTGGTCTATGAAAAGGTGCCTGGTCGAGTAATAGTAAATCATAGTTTCAAAGGTCAAAATTAAATATGAGTAAACATACATCTTTTTGACTTCTGGAAGAGAGTCTAGTCCTCCTCACCCAAAAAACAATAAAGAATTAATAATTTACATGAGAAATGTCCACTGCTTTTGTCCTGCAAATGTTTATGGAGTATTTCTATTATTCATGCTTTACTGGGCGTTTCCTTTCTTATTAATATCAGATACTTATTTCTTTCTTATTATTCATTTCTTATTCATGCTTTCCTGGGCGTTTCTTTTCTTATTAATATCAGATACTTCTTTCTTTCTTATTATTCATTTCTTATTCATGCTTTACTGGGTGTTTCCTTTCTTATTAATATAAGATACTTATTTCTTATTAATATCAAAATACAGTGATCTGTTGGGGTGCCTGGGTGGCTCAGATGGTTAAGCGTCTGCCTTCAGCTCAGGTCATGATCTCCAGGTCCTGGGATCGAGCTCCACATCAGACTCCCAACTCAAGGGGGGAGCCTGCTTCTCCTTCTCCCTCTGCTTCTCCCCATGCTGTGCTCTCTCAGTCTTTCTCTCTCTCAAGTGAATAAATAAAATCTTTTAAAAAAATACAGTGATCTATTGGTAGTGGGAATTTTTAAATTGATTTCTTAAGTTGAAAATGGAAAGTAACAGAAGTCCTGCAATATTTTGATTATCAGTTTAACTAAAATGAACGAATATGTGTCAGGGACAGAAAATTATTTCTATTGAGATTTCTTGATTTAGTCCAGGAGCAAAATATCCTTTCAACAAACTTCTGAGTCTCCACATTGTTCATTTCTCTACCTCAAAAATATTGTTCTTTTTTTTTAGTTTAAATTTATGTATTTATGGCATTAGGAATTATTTTGAGAACTGAAGTTATTATTGATAATTAAGGAGTTAAGATATATAAAGGAGACATGTGTTTTCATCCCTACCTAGAAAACCAATAATTACAGTACTCAAGATGGTAGATTAGTTGTTAACAGGTAACCAGCCTCTTCATTCTCTTTCCTTGACGCCCATGGGAAGTTATCCCATTTGGTTGTGCTTCATTTCCCTGCTGGGTAAATGAAAATAATAACACTGAATGCTGAGCAGTTTCAATAATTAATGACTATAAAGCAGTCTGAAGGGCCCAAACATTTTGTAAATGTTAATTATTTATATTATTATAATAGAGTGAACATGTCAGACAGGGTCAGGTCTCTATGACTTATAATGGTACAAATTGATTGGTTACTGTTTATGGGTTTAGATTGTTTTGAAACGGTAATTTTTTCTGAATGATTTGACATGGTAATTTTTTCTGAATGAGATTTTTCAATGCTGTGTGTATCCCATACTTTGGAAAACACCCAACGTTACTGCTCCTAAAAGATATATAATATTTGGTGGGCCAGAACGCCTGGATTTTTTTTTTTTGACCGAAATATCTTAAGATAAATTAATATAATACTGTAATTCAGGTTTAGAAAATGTGTGATAGGAGAAGTAGCTTGTATTCAGAGGCTTGCTATTGATTTTGTTGTGACCTGGTCATAATTTTAATCTTTTGTCCAAACTTCCCATGAATGAAACAAGAAAAACAGAGTATGGGGTCAGTGTAATAGTTTATAAGTCTTGAGTCTCTTAGATAAAAGGTATTATGAGGCTGCAAAGTATTATTAACATAATCTATTTATCTCCAGATATTTTAGAAATACTAATTAACTTGTAATCTTTTGGGGAACAGGGTAAGCATATATTATTAGAATCATTTTGGGGATGAGTTGGCTGTGGGGCTAAGAGACAATACAGATCACAAAACATTTTTATATCCAAGGAGGACTGGAATGAGTAATGCTTTGCTCCTTCCAAAAACACTGTCATCTGTTTACTCATCAAGGCAGATCTCTTGACTTTTCTTACTCATAGATTTCCTCTACACTAATACTTGCTACAGAAGTTTAGATATACATTAATTCTTTCCAGAAGTGGGAGACAGACAATGAATTCTATCCATATATCTCTATCCATACATTTCTTCCTTGAGAGTGGCTATTATATTCATAGTAAGAAACACATATTCAGCCACACATCATTATCCTTTCTTGAAACTCTATTAGGTATTAGAACATTCATTATATAATGTGCATATTCTGGGTCCTCAGAAATAAATTCCTCAGAAATGAATTAAACTGTAAGTTATGTGGTGTAAATGTTTGCTCACTTCAGGATAAAGACACTCATCATAGTATCTTATTCTAACAATAATAGGCTAATTTCCCCCCGATAAATTATGTGCTTCAATACCTTCTTAAAAATTTTTTATTTAGGGACGCCTGGGTGGCTCAGTTGGTTAAGCAGCTGTCTTCGGCTCAGGTCATGATCCCAGCGTCCTGGGATAGAGTCACACATCGGGCTCCTTGCTCAGCGGGGAGTCTGCTTCTCCCTCTGCCTCTTCCTGCCACTCTGTCTGCCTGTGCTCACTCTGTCTGACAAATAAATAAATAAAATCTTAAAAAAAATTTTTATTTAAATTCAATTTACTTGGGGTGCCTGAGTGGCTCGGTGGGTTAAAGCCTCTGCCTTCGGCTCAGGTCATGATCCCAGGGTCCCGGGATCGAGCCCCGCATTGGGCTCTCTGCTCAGCAGGGAGCCTGCTTCCTCCTCCTCTCTCTCTGCCTGCCTCTCTGCCTACTTGTGATCTCTGTGTGTCAAATAAATAAATAAAAATCTTTAGAAAAAATATATTTAATTTAGTTAACCTCTACTGTATTATTAGTTTCAGGGGTAGAATTGAGCAGTTCATCAGTGGCATATAACACTTAGTGGTCATTACATCAAGTGCCTGCCTTAATCCCCATCACCCAGTTACCCCATACCCTCACCCACCTCCTCTCCAGCAACCTTCAGTTTGTTTCCTAGAGTTAAGAGTCTCTTATGGTTTGTCTCCTCTGTTTTTGTCATATTTGATTTTCCTTTCCCTTCCCTTTGTTCATCTGTTTTGTTTCTTAAATTCCATATATAAGTGACATTTATGGTATTTGTCTTTCTCTGACCGAGTTGTTTTGCTTAGTAGTTCCATTCATGTCATTGTAAATGGCGAAATTTCATTCTTTTTGATGATTGAGTAATATTCCATTTTATATAAATACCACATCTTTTTTATTGTCTGTCAAAGAACATCTAGGTTCTTTCCATAGTTTGGCTATTGTGGACATTGCTGCTGTAGACGTTGCAGTACACGTGCCTTGAATCACTGTTTTTGTATCCTTTGGATAAACACCTAGTAGTGTAATTGCTGGGTCATAGGGTAGCTCTATTTTTAATTTTTTGAGGAACCTCCATACTGTTTTCCAGAGTGGCTGCACCAGCTTGCATTCCCACCAGTGTAAGAGGGTTCCCCTTTCTCTGCATCTTCGCCAACTTCTTTCATTTCCTGACTTGTTAATTTTAGCCATTCTGACTGGTGTGAGTGTTGGGGCCAATTTAATGTTAAAACCTGTTTAACTATTAGGGCCTGCTTAGCCAGAGCAACTCCATATTGCCTAGGTAGCCATGTTGTTGTTTACATCCATGGACTTCATTCTAGGAATAAACACCCCAGTAGTTCCTGGTATGGTTCCGGGTATCGATTCCAGGAGTAAACGCCTTCACAATAGAAGCCATGTACCTTGGGTCTGCGGTTATGCCCTATAAAACCAGCCTATGAGATCAGGAGGGGGTTGCTCTCTTCAGAGGCGGCCCTGGCCGGTCAGTCTGATGCTTGGCATAGAATAGAGCTCTACATAACTTTCACTTTGTCTCAGTCTTATTCCCCTGGCCAGTCAGTCTAACTTCTAATGCTTGGCATTAATAAGGCTTTGCATAACTTTCACTTTGTCTCAGTCTTGTTCCTTTGATAACGGACCCCAACAGTGAGGTGGTAGCTCATTGTTGTTTTGATTTGTATTTCCCTAATAGTGATGTTGAGCATTTTTCCATGTGTTTATTGGCCATTTGTACATCTTCTTTCTCATCTGTTCCACATCTTCTGCCCATTTCTTGTTTGGATTGTTTGTTCTTTGGGTGTTAAGTGTGATGAGTTCTTTACAGATTTTGGATATTAGCCCTTTATCCAGTATGTCATTTGCAAATATCTTCTTCCATCCCATAGGTTGCTTTTTAATTTTGTTGGTTGTTTCCTTTGCTGTGCAAAAAGCTTTATATGTTGTTGAAATCCCAATAGTTCATTTTTACTTTTGTTTCCCTTGCCTTTGGAGATGTGTCTAGCCAGAAGTTGGTGTGGTTGAGGTCACAGAGGTTGCTCCCTGTGTTCTCCTCTAGGATTTTGATGGATTCCTATCTCACAGTTAGGTCTTTCACTATCTTCTTTCTGTTGTTTAAAATTTATGTTTTACATTTCTGTTATCCAAGTTGAAACGATATTTTTCTCAGACATGAATGAGGTTTGTTTTGTCACGAGATACCGAGTTTTTCTGAGAATAAGAATCTGGTGTGCTAATTCTTTCCGCAAAATGGCTTCCCTGGTTTTGACACTCCCACTCTGCACTGAAGGGGACAGTGGACCTGAGGAATGAAATCAGATAATATCCGAAGCCACCTTGCAGGATCCCTGACTCTGATAATGGCTTAATCTTAGATTGATTGGAGTTTAGAATGTGCTTCATTTTCCCCCCTCACTTCTCTTGCTAGAAGGAAGGTGGGATCATGAGGTTCTCAATAGCATGGTATTATTTTGGAGTCAAGTACAGACTATGAGCCAGACCGACTGGGTTAGCATTCCAGCAACTCCAGTTATTAGCTGTGTGACCTTGGGGTAGTTACTCAACTGCTCTCTGCCTCAGTTTCCTTAGGTATAAAAAAAGGATGATAATAGTATCTATCTCATAGGGTTGTTCTGAGAATTAAAATGATGGTTAGAATAGAGTTCAAAGTGCTGGATATCATGATGATTGATTCTCCCCTGGAAGTTATATTAAAAGTCCTGTATATACTTTGGTTTTGTTGCTCTTACTTTGGTGTCACATCCAAGAAATCATTGCCAAGACCAATGTCAAGGAGCTTTCCCCTTTGTCTATGGCCATACCACCCTGAACACATCTGATCTCATCTTTCATGTCTTCCTTGAGGAGTTGCACTATTTTGGGTATCATGTTTGGGTCTTTAATCCATTCTAAGTTGATTTTCGTGTATAGTGTGTCACGGGGACCCGATTTCACATGGGGCCCCTTTTACATGTGGATATTCAGTTTTCCCAGCACCATTTCTTGAAGAGACTATCCTCTCCTTGTTCATATCCTTGGTCCCTTTGTCGAAGGTAAGTTGACTGTAGATAGGTGGATTTATTTCTGGCTCTCTATTCTTTTTACTGTGATAAAATACACAGAACATAAAATTATTACCTAATCTATTTTTAAGTGTACAATTCGGTGGTATTGTTCATAATACGTTCATAATGTTGTACAACCAACATACATCTCCATACTGTTTTCATCTTGTAAACCTTAAACATGCCCATTAAACAATAACTCCCCATTCTCTTCTCCCCAGAGAAGTAGTAGAATCACCATTCTACTACTTCTCTCTCTGAACTGGTCAACTCCAGGTACCTTATATAAGTGGAATCATAGACTATTCATTTTTTGTGACTGGCTTCTTTTACTTAATATAGTGACTTCAGAGTTTCATCCATGTAGTAGCATGCGTCAGAATTTCCTTCCTTTTAAAGGATGAATAATATGCCATTGTATGCCTACACCACATTTTGCATATTCATTCATTGTTGATGATCACTTGGGTTGCGTCTACATTTTAGTTGTGAATGATGCTTCTCTGAACATGGGTGTACATACCTTTTCAAGATCTTGCTTTCAATTCTTTTGGGCATATACCAGGAAGTAGAATTGCTGGAACATGGTAATTCTATTTCCAATTTTTTGAGGAGCTGCCATACTGTTTTTCATAGTGGCCGCACCAGTTTGCTTTCCTATCAATAGCGCATGAGGGTTCTAATTTCTCCATATTTTTATGTCTTCCATGCTGTTTTATTTACTGTAGCTTTGTAATGTATTTTGAAATCAGAAAGTGCTATTTATCCTTTCTCAAAATTGCTTTAGCTATTAAGGGTCTTTTTTGTATCTATATGAATTTTAGGATTGTTTCTTCTATTTATGATAAAAATGTCTTTGGTATTTTGACAGGGATTGCATTAAATCTGTAGATTGCTTTGGTAGTATGGCCTTTTAAACACTATTAAACTTCTGATTAATGAACATGGGATGTCTTTTGATTTATTTGTGTCTGCTTTAATTTCTTTCATCACTGTTTTGTAATTTTCAGTGTACAAGTCTGTCATGTCCTTAGTTAAGTTTATTCTTAAGTATTTTATTCTTTTTTCATTCTATTATAAATGGTATTGTTTTCTTAATTTATTTTTGGATAACTTATTGTTAAGTGTATAAAAATGTACCTGATTTTTATGTTGATCTTGTATCCTGTAACTTTGCTGAATTTATTTATTAGTTCTAACAGTTTCTGTGTGAAGTTTTCAGGGTTTTCTGTATATAAGAGCATGCTATCTGCAAACAGAGACAATTTTACTTTCCTTCTAATTTGGGTGCCTTTTATTCCTTTTTCTTGCCTAAGTGCTCTGGCCTGGAATTCTAATATTGAATAAAAGTGGTGAGTGGACGTCCTTGTCTTATTCCTGGTATGGAGGAAAAGCTGTCAGTTTTTGAATATGAATTCAGTTACCATTGAACACGATATTAACTACGGTATTGTCATAAATGGCCTTTTATGTTGACTTACATTCCTTCTATACCTAATTTTTTTTCTTTTTTAAAGATTTTATTTATTTATTTATTTATTAGAGAGATGGAGAGAGAGCACAAGTAGGCAGAGCAGCAGGCAGAGGGAGAGGGAGAAGCAGGCTCTCCCCTGATTAGGGAGCCCCATGTGGGGCTCGATCCCAGGTCCCTGGGATCATGACCTGAGCCGAAGGCAGCCACTTAGCCAACTGAGCCACCCAGGTGCCCCCTTCTATTCCTAATTTGCTGGGCGTATTTATCCTGAAAAGGTGTCAAATTTTGTCAAGTGCTTTTTCTGTTTCTATTGAGATGACTATATGATTTTTACCCTCCTGTCTGTTAATGTGGTTTATCACATTTATTGATTTGTATGTGTTGAACCATTCTTGCATCCCAGGGATAAGTCACATTTGGTCATGGTATATGATTCTTTTAAGGTGTTGTTGAGTTTGTTTTGCTCGAGTTTTGTTGAAGATTTTTCCATCTATATTCATCAGGGATATTGACCTGTAATTTTCTTTTCTTGTAGCATCTTTGTCTGGTTTTGGTAGAAGAGTAATGCTGGACTTATAAAATGAGTTTGGAAGTGTTTTCTTCTCTTATTTTTTGGAAGAGCTTGAGAAGGATTGGCATTAATTCTTCTGTAAGTAGTAGAATTCACCAGTGAAATCACTTGGTCCTAGGCTTTGCTTTGTTGAAAGTGTTTTTGATTACTGATTCAATCTCCTCACTCATCTTTGATCTGTTTAGATTTTCGGTTTTTCATGATTTAGTCTGGCAGGTTGCATGTTTCTTGGAATTTATTTATTTTTTTAGATTATCCAATTTGTTGGCATATGAATGTTTCAGTATTCCCTTATATCCTATTTCTGACATCACTTTTAATGTCTCCTTTTTCACATATAATTTTTATTTGAGTCCCTTCTCTCTCCCTCTGGTTGGTCTAGCTAAAGATTTGTCAATTTTATATTTTCAAAAAACCCAACTCTCAGTTTTGTTGATCTTATCTATTTCTTTTCTAGTCTTAATTTCATTTATTTCTGTTCTAATCTTTATTATGTCTTTCCTTCTGCCAACTTCTGGCTTAATTTCCCCTTTTTCTAGTTCCTTGATCTGTAAAGATAGATTATTTGTGAGCTCTCTCCTTTCTTAATATATGATTATCACTATAAAGTTCCCTCTTAGTACTGCTCTTGCTTCATCCTATGAGTTTTGGTATATTTTGCTTTTCATTTGTCTCAAGATTTTTTTTTTTAAATTTTCCTTTGGTTTCTTCTTTGACTCATTCATTGTTCAGAAGTGTGTTAGTTAATTTCTATATATTTTTGAATTTTCCAATTTTCCTCCTGTTACTTACTGGTTTCTAGTTTCATACTATTGAGGCCAGAAAAGATACTTGTGATTTCAGTCTTCTTCAGTTTGTTAAGATGTGTTTTGTGGCCTAACATTGTAAAATTCCCCCCTTGCCCTATCTAGTTCCTCATCTTTCTCTCTTCCCTTCTACCTTCAAATATTACCATTTATATTTTTTTCTTTATTTTTAAGATGTTTTTGATTCTTAAATTTCTTATTTCCACATCTATGAGCATGTTGCATTCAGGGGTTAGATTTTACAGACTGTCTTATTCTCACTGCAGCACTCAGCAAGTGTGCTTGACCAGTGTTTATAGAAGGCAGGAGGAAGATTTAAAATTTTACAGAAAAGTGAAAAAGACTCCAACCAGTTTACCTGTTAAACTTACTCCTAATTTGTGAAGGCCACTGAATTAAACAAAAGAAGCTAAAAAATCAGATTCAGTGCCCCTTGCGGATATGTTTAAAATGCCAAGATTGACCAGAACCAGTGAAGATGACTTACAACCGGAAGAACTTTTATTGACATGCCACCATAGAGAAAGCCAAAGAAATGTTACCATTTGACAAATAGCTTGTCTTAATTCATAGGAAGAAAAGCAAAAAAGTAAGAGAGCTTTTATGTAGGAACCTAGCTTCAGTTTGGTATTTTAATTTAGCAGCTCTTCTTCTGGAGTTCAGGAAGGTACCCTCTGTTCACTCTAAACGTTGTTGGCTTTGGTGGATTTCTCTTCCATAGTGTGAACTCTGGAGGAGAGAACTTTGCCACGAGGATCTATTTCTTCAACAATTGTTTTAATCATGGTGGTTTTAGAGGACTCTAAAATGACACGTGAATTATCAGAATTTATCAGATTGACCAAGAGGAGATAACGAACTCATCTTTGAAAGTTATACAAATGCATTTTCAATGCTAAACACAGCTTTTGTTTACCTTTTATCTGATTCCCTGGTCCTCCATAGCCTTTTGATTTAACACAAGAGCTGTAAAAATATAGAGATCTTGCATTAATTATTTCACTCTATTTTGCCGGGGAAACTGGAAAACAAGGATTTAAGATGGGAGATCTCTGGATTCTGAAATAACATTAGAAAGGGTTTAGTTATACATGATATGGGCCATACATACTTTGTACTTGATTTTAAAAAATCTTTAATAACCTTAAAATAAAGTATAAAGTGTTTTCTCCATAGAAGCTGTATTTACCCATCCTCTCCATCAATCAGGCGGCAGTAGGTCTCGATCTCCTTTTCCAGGTGCACCTTGATGTCGAGGAGCTGCTCGTACTCCAGCTTTTGGCCCTCCGTCTCGGTTCTGACCTGGTGCAGCTGCTCCTCCAGGGCCCCGATCTGAGCCTGGATCTGGGCGAGCTGCGCACAGTAGTTGCCTTCGGTCTCAGTCAGGGAGCACTCCAGGGAGTGTTTCTATGGATCAGTAAGACATAGTTTAGTAGAAAATATCATAGTGTTGTTTTAGAATAAGACAGAGTACTTAAGAGATATTTAAAAGAGTTGTCTTACATGATGCAAATTTTTACCATATTTACCCCAAAGGGTCCCCCTTGTTCAATATTAATTCTTGCCTTTATTAGGTGTCATGCTGTTTTTCTGTTTGAGAATGACACAGTTGGTGTTGGATGTCACTCATATGTCCAGGAGTGTTAGCAAAGATAAACTTGTTTCTTCATAGGGCACAGTCTAAAGGTCCCTCTGCCCCACCTCTGTTTCTAGAGTCTGGTACAATTTGCCACATTTCCCAGGAATAAAAGTCCTCCTACAATTTGCTACTTTGTTTCTAAACATGTGACAGTCTTGTCTCATGGAGATTGTAGCTCTTCTATTAATAATTAACAACCCCATGGTGAACTGGATAAACTTTCCTGAAGTAGAATGACCCAAAGAAAAGAAAGACCTTTCTAAGCTTAAAATCATTTGTGAATCCAAAGGGTTTATAAAGGGTTTTTCCTAAAGAGGGATGCTTGCTGTACTTTTAGATGGAATGAAGATATAAGTGTCTTCCTCTTTCAGCTGCAAGAATTTTTATGCCAAGTCCTAATTTTATATACATTCATATCCTCTTTTGTGGATAAACTCTGAAGGTTTGTTTACTAGCCATAGTGGGAAAAGTATAGACGTGGGAGTTAGGAAATTTGGAGAAAAGCTCAGGTTCCTTGGTATTCAACTGTGGGACTCTGGGAAAACTGCTTAACTTCTTTGAATATCGGATGGTTCTTTTGGAAATAACTCCAGGAATTACAAAGTCTGCCCTGCCCAAGCCCCAGGGTTATTGTGGACCCAAGTGGGAGAAAGTGCTGGGCAAACCCTTAATGAAAAAGTTACTATTATTATCAAGGGTGTTTAGCTTTATAGGCAACATTAATGCCTCTACTTTGCTTCTTGTTTATGCCACTTAAAAAGGAACTTGTAAGTGTTCTTAATTAAGTGGCCCAAAGGAATGCCAGATGAAGATAGGAGGGATGCCAATGCATTTTTGCACTCCACGGGGATTTTTTTTTTTAAATCTTTGGACTTGGGAAAGAAGATTCAGGGTAAAAACTATTTTCTTTTTCGAGTACCTCAAAGTAATTGTCCTTGCTCATTTCCAATGTTTCATAATTATGAGCACCTAGGTCTACTTTTCAGGCCAAGAGGATTCTGCTGCTCAAAATGCAAATGCAGATTACGTCAAGCCAGCGAATTAACGGAGAAAAACGAAAATAAATAAAATCACGTGGAAGAAACGCTCTTTACATTTCTTCCCCACTTCTGAAATCAATCTTTTTTGGTACTGTTTACTGACCATTGCCAAGAGGGACTGGAGTTCGATCTCCAGGGTTTGAAGAGTACGTTTCATCTCGGTCAGCTCATTCCGAGCAGAGGTGGTGGCACCCGCGTCGTCGGAGATCTGCTGCTGCAGGGAGGCGCTCTGAAAGGTTGGGAGGTAGAGGGTGGTTAGGGTGCTGCCGGCCTTGCATCAGCGCGCAGGGCCACGCAAGCGTGCGCTGCGGGGTTCTACCTTCTCGTTGAACCAGGCCTCCGCGTCCCTGCGGTTCTGCTCGGCCAGGGCTTCGTACTCGGCCCGCATGTTGTTCAGCAGGACCGTGAGGTCCACCCCGGGCGCCGCGTTCATCTCCACGTTCACGTTCCCTCCGGCCGCGCACTGCAGCGCCATCATTTCCTGAAAATTTTGACCACGTTAGGAGCTGAATATTTTCAAAGGAACCAGACCGACAGGATGCATAAGGCGAGAAACTTTGTTTCTTTGGAGGCGGGTGGATAGAAACATTTCAAACAATCAGCCACACAGAGAAACTGACGAGTTCCTTCTGGAATACTGATGTCGGCATTGTTATACTGGTCATCTGAAATTCATTTTTAAATTTTGGGAGCCAGGCGGATCATGGAATCGGGGGAGACAGAGACCTACCTCCTCATGATTCTTCTTGAGGTAAGCCAGCTCCTCGCTCAGGGTTTCCAGCTGGATCTCTAGGTCGGTTCGGCACAGAGTCAGCTCGTCCAGGACCCTGCGCAAACTGCTGATGTCCGCATCAACGCTCTGGTGAAGGGCCTGTTCATTTTCAAACCTTAGAAGATATTTGACAGTAGTTATCACCTTAGTCCCATCACTTCTTAGGTCATCATGAAACGCCAACCATGATTCAAAGTCAAACTGTTAAAATATACTTAAAACTTCAGTTAGACTGCCCATAATGCAGTAAGCATTTCTTTGAAGTAAGAAAATGGGAACACTCAAAATTCTCTTTCATAGGATCTTGATATTCATTTGTATCGATTCCTAAATTTCCCAAGTAAAATAGATCATTCAGCTGGTCATTCTTACGTGCATTTAGTTCAAAACAAACAAGGTCAAACTATTGAGGTGACCCCCCAATAGCTTAGCTTTAAGTCAGAAATGTTGAGAGAACTTCTTTGGTTTCTCTTCAGCTCTACTTACTTTAGCCTGAAGTCATCAGCTGTTAGTCTTGCATTATCATTTTGCAGGATAACATTGGCATTGCTGGTAGTTGCAGAAATGATCTGATAGATGGAAAGTTAGTTAGGAGTTAGGATATGTCACATTTCCTTGAAAGAAAGTTGCCTATGAAATTATAGTAATCTGGCATTCTGTCTCCAAAAATAAGATGATTCTTTTGCAAATGGGAAACTAAATATGGCCTCTTTCACCCTTCACCACCCTCCCCCCCCATAAAGAAACACTTTCTATGGAAAAAGTTATAAATAATATAGCAAGAGATGGTGGGTGGTTTTTTGATAGTTTCATATTACGAAAAGCATAAACATGCATACCTCGTAGCAGGTATAGGTGAGCCATGTTCACAGATGAGAATTTGGATGGAAATTATTTTTAATATTCATAATGAGTTATGGAAAATCAGAAGCTGCGAGCAAAGCCCTGCTGTGTGTGAGAGAGCTCACACATTCGTGTGTGCTTGTGTGGCTAAATATTCTTAGTGTTATTAACCCTCACAACATCGTGCTTCTTACCTGGTTCCTAAGGTCATCAATTATTGGGAAGTATCTGCTGTAATCATGATCAAGACTACGGCAAGAACCAGGCCCGAATTTCTCGTACCAGCCCTTGATCTTCTGCTCTAGGTCAGCATTGGCCTCCTCTAGTGCTCGCACATTTTCCAGGTAGGAGGCCAAGCGGTCGTTCAGGTTCTGCATGGTCACCTTCTCGTTGCCCGACAGGAGGCCGTGTTCATTCCCGGTGAAGGCAGCGCAAGAAGCACTTCCCCCACCCAGCCCCCCGCCATAGCCTCCTGCAGATGAGCTGCCCCCAAAAGCGCAAGAGAAGCCACTTCCAATGCCCGGCACACCACATGCATTTCCAGCCCCAAAACCCGCTCCCCCGCTGGAGCCAAGCCGTCTAGATGCAGAAGAAAAGCGCATAGACATGATGTCCAGATCCGCAGAGCTTGTTCCTGGAGTGAAGCTCTGATGGCAAATGTCCGGTTCAAATAGTTGAGTTTGTCTTTATATACACATTATCAGGGTGTTTCTCTATGAACCTAGCTACCCATAGCAAACTGGTGTTTGCCAGCTCATCATGAATTATTCGTAATTGGGTGATTTTTTTTTTTTTTAATGAATGCCTTCACCCTACTGTGTCCATTTCTGTAGGTGGATAGTTACCTTGGGGTTATTTGTTATCTCCAAAATGGGACAGGGAGGAATGTTATCAAGATTATTATAGTGATGCATTTCAAATTTAGTATGAGCAATCCTTCCTGTCTTCCAGGTTTCAGGACTACAAAATTCCTATAAGAATAAAAAAGTGTCTAGACAGATTTCTCTTTCCTTGCTCAAACCGATGACATTACATTTTCTTCAGCAAGTGAGCCATCACAGTCATGGGTTTCAGTGGATAATATGGTCTTTCTTTGAAAATAATTTCAAGACCAAGGGCTCATGGTACCAGAGGAAGGAGGCCAGGTCTTAAATGAGAAATGAGGATTTAAATGGACTCTTCTTTGGAGACAGAAAGTCTTCCTTGATCCTTATCCCTCCGGAATTACCATTTCATCTTTACTGGTTTTCTAAGGTATAAAGGTATAATTTCTCTGGGTCCAGTTTTCTTATCTGTAAAGCAAAGGGACCAGACTATGGCCTGAATGTTCCATTTCTATTTCTAGATTTCTTGTATTTTTACATTTCTTCCCTTTCATTATTTCTAGAAAGATTTTCTGTATTTACTTCCTCCATACTTCCCCTCCTATTCACTCTTGAATTTTGGTCCCCCACTTTACTGAAAATAACCTCAGATTGCTAATTATCTCACATCCAGTCCAGTCATTGTTTCTTATGTTTATTCTCCTACACCCTCTTGGACACATTTGATACTGACCAACCCCAGGCTTACTGAATTCTGAACAAATGCCCCCTGAAAATACTTCTATAGGAATATTTCTTCCATTTGGTGTATCTGTGCTTTATATCTTGTCATTCCTTATAGTTTTGTGCTTGGCACTCTTGTTTTCTACACATTATTCTTTGGTGCTGTCATCCCTTCTTGTCACTTTGACTGTAGGTAAATGGTTTCTAAATATACATCTTTAACACTGGCCTGTGTCCCATTCTAGACCTACGCCTCACTATGCCCACAAGACATTTCTGCTGGATGATTTCTAACTCAACACTCAATCACCTTGTCATCAAACTTTGAACTTTTGTATCTTTTTTCATTACCTATTGGTGAAATTACCCTGAGTCACGCTCATGATTGCTAAGAAATCTTTAATTTCTATCATCTTCTACTGGCCTACATCTAGCAAGTCACTAGGTCCAACTGAATCTACTTCTGTGGTACCTCTTGAAACATTTTTCTCTTTTCTATTTTTTTTTCTCACTATCTTTTTTTTTTAGCTCAATGATTGGATTTTTGGTTCAAGTCTTTTTCCTTTCCACCCTGGTCAGTAGGCAGAGCAGTAAGTTAAGACACCATTCCTGTAATAATACACAACCATTCATGTCATTGAAAGAATGTGAGTTCTTCGATCAAATATATCATCATTCATATCCTAGTTCCGCAACTTTCCGGCTGTGTGACCAATGCAGAGTTCCTTCTTGCTGAGCCTCCGTTTCTAGGACGGATACATGACTTGTGTTTTGTGAAGTTATTAAATGGTAGTTACATTTGTAAAGCAATTATGCTTGTCGATAATATGTAGTCAGTAAGTATTTCTTTCCTTTTCCCACTTTCCTACAGTTTAAAATCAACGGATTATAAGCTTGATAAAGCTCCTTCGCCTGACGTGTAAGTTTCTTCTTGAGGTAGGTCATACCTACCTGACTTGTGCATTCTTTCACTTTACTATTCTTCTCCCTTCCCTCCTTTTGGTCTTTGCTCTTGTTGTTCTTTCCAGTTGAGACTATTTGAGATCTTGTATTTGCCAAGAACAATGGACATCACTCTCAATTATACAGATTGAAAATGAAATTGCTTAAAATAGAAATTTTCATGACCTAATAAGTGAATCTGCAGAAAAGCAAGCCAGAAAAATCTGTTGATCAAGAAATCATATTAATAAAGCATTAGAATTTATTGTATTGCATAAAATCGTGACATGAAAAATGTTATTTTTAGCAATTTGTAAGATTATATTATTATATATTACTACTACCTCTACTACATGTTATTTTTTAAAGATTTTATTTATTTATTTGAAAGAGAGAGAGCATGAGAAGGGAGAAGTTCAGAGGGAGAGGCAGACTCCCTGCGGAGCTGGGAGCCTGATGCAGGACTAGATCCTGGGATTCCAGGATCATGACCTGAGCCGAGCCAAAGGCAGTGGCTTAACCAACTGAGCCACCCAGGCACCTAACAAGGATTTTTTTAAAAAAGTAGGCTACAGGGGCGCCTGGGTGGCTCAGTGGGTTAAAGCCTCTGCCTTCGGCTCAGGTCATGATCCCAGGGTCCTGGGATCGAGCCCCACATTGGGCTCTCTGCTCAGCAGGGAGCCTGCTTCCTCCTCTCTCTCTGCCTGCCTCTCTGTCTGCTTGTGATCTCTGTCTGTCAAATAAATGAATAAAATCCTTAAAAAAAAAATAAAAGTAGGCTACATGCCCAATATGGGGCCTGAACTCTTAACCCTGAGATCAAGAGTCACATGTCTGAGTGTGTCTCACTCTTAGTGTGGCTCACTTACTGTCTGAGCCAGCCAGGCACCCCCACTCTACTGCATGTTTTAAGTAATAAGATTTTTTTAAAAAGATTTTTATTTATTTATTTGACACAGATAGAGAGAGAGACAGTGAAACTGTCTACAAGCAGGGGGAGTGGGAGAGGCAGAAGCAGGCTTCCCATTGAGCAGGGAGCCCAGTGTGGGGCTTGATCCCAGAGCCCTGGGATCATGTCCTGAGCTGAAGGCAGAGGCTTTAATGACTGAGCCACCCCGGTGCCCAGTAATAAGATATTCTTTTTTTTTTTAAGATTTTATTTATTCAATTGACAGAGATCACAAATAGGCAGAGAGGCAAGCAGAGAGAGACAGGAGGAAGCAGGCTCCCTGCTAAGCAGAGAGCCCAATGCGGGGCTCCATGTGGGGCTCCATGTGGGGCTCGATCCCAGGACCCTGGGATCATGACCTGAGCCAAAGGCAGAGGCTTTAACCCACTGAGCCACCCAGGTGCCCCAAGATATTCTTAAAGAAAGAAATTTATGGGTTAGTACCTCTAACTGAACCTTTTCCTGACTTTTGGACAAGGGACCTGATACTTTCATTTTGCACTAGGCCCTACAAATCAGGTATCCATCTGTGATTGTTGGGTCCTTCTCTGGGGTAGCCAAAGAGTTCTAGAGAAAAGACCTGTAGATACTTTGAGTGTTTCCCATAAGAGAATGCTTACTACCCATCCACCCTGGAGTGAAATACACACATCGCCTCCAAATATTTAGGACCTTACTCTTACAAATGAGCAGAATTTTAAAAATCACCATACATTGAAAAAACACTCCAGCATGAAAGACAAAGACTCAAAGAAAGAAGCAAAAAATGGCACTTGACAAACAGACAATAGAGGAAGCTGAAGAAAACTTAAAATAAAAAAAATAAACCCAAAAAACAAAAAATGAAACTACCTATCATTAATGCCCTTAGAAGTAACAAAAATACTACATATTTGAAACATGAATACAGTATCATTAAAATTAAACAGCAGGGGCACCTGGGTGGCTCAGTGGGTTAAAGCCTCTGCCTTCGGCTCAGGTCATCATCCCAGAGTCCTGGGATTGGGCCCCGCATCGGGCTCTCTGCTCAGAGGGGAGCCTGCTTCCCTTCCTCTCTCTCTCTGCCTACTTGTGATCTCTGTCCATCAAATAAATAAATAAAATTTAAAAAAATATTTAAAATTAAACAGCAGAGCACAAGAATGGGCTCTCAGAATGAAAAAAATAACTCCCAAAATAATTTCCAAAATAACTTCAATAGATGGGTTGGAAAATAAGTTAAAAAAAAGAAAATCTCCCTAGCAGTTGAGCAAAGGTCAAAAAGACGGATAAAAGAAAAAGAAACAAGATGGGATTGGAAGGGAGACAAACCATAAGTGACTCTTAATCTCACAAAACAAACTGAGGGTTGCTGGGGGGAGAGGGGTTGAGAGAGGGGGGTGGAGTAATGGACACTGAGGAGGGTATGTGTTATGGTTTGTGCTGTGAAGTGTGTAAACCTGGCGATTCACAGACATGTACCCCTGAGGATAAAAATACATTATGTGTTCATAAAAAATAAAAAATTAAAAAAAAAAGAAAAGATTAGAAAATTAGAGGCTTAGTTCAAGAAGAGCAACCTTAAGTAAATCTTTTAGAGAGAAAGGGGAAATGATGAAGAAATTATTTTATAAGTATATTTTATAACACTACTCAGAACTAAAGGACTGAGCTTCTAAATTGAAGAGACCACCAAGAACTATGAGTAATAAATGAAAAAGAATCATAGCAGAGCATGTGCTCAGTTTATTTCAGAGAACCGTGGAGAAAAAGAGAACACAAAGTGTCAGAAGAAGAAACAACACCCATCCAGTGATGGGGAAATCAGAATGGCTCTGAACTTCCCAGCAACCCTGAAATCCATGATTCCAGTGAAGAATGCCTTCAAAATTCTCCTTGAAAATGATGTCCAACCCCAAATTCCCCACTACAACAATTAGTCATGAGTGAGGGAGAAAAATATTTTCAGACATGAAAGGTCTCAAAACATTGATCTCCTTCACACATTTTGTCCGGAAACCACTAGAAGGAAAAATGAACAAGAAAAGAGAAAGCTCAGAATCTGAGAAATGGGGTCCCAGTACAAGTGCGCCGAATGCATGACCCTGAAGATAGCTGGGTAGCAAGTCGGAAAAACCAATATGAGATGAGAGGATTCTTGAGTTGGATGTCTAGATGATAGATGAAAAGGATGGATGAAAATAGGTGGGGATAGATGGAAATGATGGCTTTTGTTTGTTTGAAAATGGTTTTGTTCATGTAAGAAAGAGGCATAAGAGATTAAGATATACAGGAAACCAAGTTAGTAAAAATGTCAGAAAAATATTGATTGAAGAACAAAAAGCTGTATAAGAAAACATGGCATATACTGCCAGCATAATAATATCAATTATTATCTACTTAGAACAATATCTATTTAGTCATACTGGTGAGAAGACTGAACATTGGTTTAACCAAATATTGTGGTATAGCTATGTTAGGAAGAGGAGAAAGGTGGTAAAGGCAAAACTCTCAACTTTCTTTTAAGAGAACAATATATATATGTAAAACTGGCAAATCAATAAATATTGAATGAAGCATATTATTTAAAAATCTAGAGATAAAGATGACAAGAAGAGCTAAAAGAGTTATAAATGGTTGCCTGCAGAGGGCAGAGCTTGAAGTAGAAGGGAGAGAAAAAGATACCATTGTTTTTTGTTTTTTACTTTTATTTTATATTTTATTTATTTATTTAATTGACAGAGAGAGAGAGAGAGCGAGAGAGGGAACACAAGTAGGTGGAGTTGGGAGCCATTTTCTAGGACCCTGGGATCATGACCTGAGCCAAAGGTAAACGCTTAACACTTAATGACTGAGTCACCCAGGCTCTTCTTGTTTTTTCTTTTAGCACAATTTAACTGTTAAAACAACATGCATTCATTACTTCGATAAAAAGTAAAAATTTATTTAAAACTAACCAAGAGAAAAAAATCTCAAATGCATGTCGGAAGTTTCACTGTAAAATTTACAAATAAACTTGATACAGAATGCAGTTTAAAAAAACAGACACTGTGGTATCTCCATGTCTAGCAGTTAAATAAGACCAGATGAAATACCCTAATGCTGGATAAATTATTGTAAAATGTCTTTTAAATTCATATCTAAGCTCAAAAGAAAATAAAGGAAGTTGTTAAAAAAAGAAAAAGGAAAACACATAGAGTCAAAACATGAGTGGTGAGCAGACACAGAAGTTTGAGCTGTCCTAGAAATATGCTCAGAGCAGAAACAGATTTTTCTGGTTAAGAGACCCAGTGAGGGATAAGATTTGGACCTGACCAAGTGTCATAGCTAAACTTGAGACCCCACTTAAAACTATATACCCCAAAGCCTATGTTGTCAGTGGAAAAGATGAAGTTAGAGAAATTTCCATGCTGGCAAAGCACAGAAACAAGCATGTCATTCTGTTGCCAGTGGTACTGAGTAAAAATTTAATACTATGACTATGATTGATATTTGATAATGACTTATCATTATGCCCTTACTCTGATACAGTCTTGCAGTTTGAATTTATGCCCACTTAATCTGAGAACCCCAATCTAAGAATTCGTTTAAGACATTTTTAGGTTGGGGTGTCTGGGTGGCTTGGTTGGTTAAGCGTCCAACTCTTGATATCGGGTCAGATTTTTATCTCAAGAGCTCAAGCCCTGTGTTGGGCCCCATACTGAGTGTGGAGCTTACTTAAAAATAAAAAATAAATTAAAAGTAATTTTAAAAAGATGTTTTCTGTTTGGTACTGCTTCATGGTGCCCTGGAGAAATCATCCCATTCCTGGCCCTGCAGGACTCCCGAAGTTAAATTCCGACCACATTTACACTCATAATAAAATAAAATAAACATGTGAGGAAACAAACACGTATGACTAAGAGCCAACATAACTATGTCTATAGAATAGAACATCAAAGACCAACGATAATGAGATTGCAAGAAAGTGTATGCAAAGAAAGTGTGGGTTTTTTTGTGTTTAGAGAAGTGAAAGAGAGAACTGGAAGTGTTCCAAATGAATAACTATTAAAAATGACTCAGTAAATTTCAAATAGAAATGGCAATGGAAAGGAAATAGACGTGCACTTATCTAGATGAACCCTGAGCATCCCGGAACTGTTAAATCACTATATTGTTCATCTGTAACTAACATAACACTGTATGTTAATTTTACTTGAATAAGAAAAAGAAATGGGAAATACAATAACTAAAATTAAGAATTTTAACTGAGGGGGTGCCTCGGTGGCTCGGTTGTTAAGCATCTGCTTTTGGCTCAGGTCATGATCCCAGAGTTCTGGGATTGAGCCCCGCATCAGGCTCCCCACTCAAGGGGCTTTCCCTCTCCCTCTCCCCCTGCTTCTGCTCTTGCTGTGTCTCTCTCCTTCAAATAAATAAATAAAATCTTAAAAAAAAAAAGAATTTTAACTGAGGATATAGCAACAGATAAGACACAACTAAGGAGGAAATAAGTAAATTGGAGGAAAAATAAAAGTTTATTGTTCTAAATGGAAGAGAATGAGATGGAAGGAGGGAGGAATGAAGAGGGGGAACGAGAGAGAGGAGAGAGAGGGAGTTTGGAGAGAAACTCTGAAATACTTTTCTTTGGAGTATCCCTAGAGACAATACTAATGGGGTAGAAGGTAAGAATTTTCTAGAATGGGGCAGAGGGTAAGAATGTCCTAGAATAGATTAGAAACAGTCCTCCAATTCAAGAGGCAAAGCGAATTTAAGAGTCCACTTCTAGTCACATTGTAGTGATGTGGAAGAATACCAAAGATAAGGAGAAGACCTTAAAACGGCCAGAGAAAATAGAGATCATCTACAGAGGAACCATAATTAGACTGTCAGCAGCTTCCACTAGCAACAATAGTGTCTTACTGGAATGATCACTACAAAGTATATATTTTTTAAAGATTTATTTATTTATTTTAGAGAGGGGGTAGGAGGAGCTGAGGGAGAGAGAAACTCAAGCCGACTCTGTGCTGAGACCTGAGCCGGATGCAGGGCTGGATCTTACATCCCATGACATCACAACCTGAGCTGAAACCAAGAGTTGGACGCCTAACTGATCGGCACCACCCAGATGCCCCTCTACAAAATATTAAGAAAAATACTTACCACATTAAAACTGAGCACCAAGCAAAGCTATCTTTCAAGAATAAGGTATGGATTCTAGGAAATCATGGCAATGGTTGCAGAATTTTTGAATCCTCACAAAGAAATCACACAGAACAATTATATCACAAAGCCAGAGACCTGTATACAACTTAAAAAAAAAAAGATTTTATTTATTTATTTGAGAGACAGAGATCACAACTAGGCAGAGAAGCAGGCAGAGAGAGAGAGAGAGGAGGAAGCAGGGTCCCTGCTGAGCAGAGAGCCTGATGCGGGGCTCCATCCCAGGATGCTGGGATCATGACCTGAGCCGAAGGCAGAGGCTTGAACCCACTGAGCCACCCAGGCACCCCTGTATACAACTTTTGTTACAAATCTAAGTGACAAGGTATTACCATGAAACCCAAAATGTAAGCTGATAGAACAAATTACCATTAGCCACTAGACTTTTGTGGGAAGAAGAGGGAATCCAAACGTATTTGAAGGGTCTGATTATTGGAGAATTATGGAAAGCCAACTGAAAAGGACTGCAGATGTGTAGGAGAAGAACAGAAACAATAACCTGAAACTGGGTTTTCCTCTTGGTAGGTGGGAGCCAAGACACAATCAAGGCAAAGAAGAGGAAAAGAAAGGGTTAATTACTTGCAACAAGCCAGGAGAACACCATGGATATTTCCAAACAACAAAATTAGGGAAGTTTTAAGGTACATGTGTATTCATGTGGGGCTTGGCAAGGGAGAATTCAGTAAAGAGTTGGGGCAAAATCATCCTAATTGGACAGAGTCCAGGTTCTAGTTGACTGAAGTCATGGGGTGAGGGGGAGGTCAGCATCACCAGTTCGCTGTTCCAGTGAGTCTGGTGTTTGAGTGCTCAAAAGGGTTTAAATCCTGTAAAAAATGACTCAAGGATATGCATCAGGTCAATCTTTATTTTTGAAACAGCCCTGGAAGTATTATCATTAATTTGTTGTCTCTGATATGGTTAGGCTATTTCCTGGCCTGGTACAGACTTAGTTTCTACATTCCCGTTATTCCTTTAAAATCTTTAACTACTGGGATTTTTGCATTTTTTTTTTTTTATTCCAGTGTGTCCTAGGAAGTTTGGCAGGAAGTGTGCTTGGGCAAGGAGTGCTGGTCAGGGGCAGACCACAGAATGGCTGGGGGCTAAAATGACTTCTCTTATGTTAGGAAAGCTATGACTCGACTTTCCTTCTCTGGGGACCTCTAACCCTATAACCCTATCTGCCTACAAAACTGGGAGAGTTTTGCCCATTCAGAAGTAGGTGAGTGAAAAGAGTCTCGCATGAATTTAGACGGAAACAGTCTAGACCTTGTGAATTCTCGAAACGGACCAGCTGTGTTTCCTTTCCAGGAGAGTGCCCCACCATGAGAAGAAACCCCCGGAAGAAGAAATGAAACTGATCAGAAGAGAGTCAGTAGAGATGTAGGGAAGAGAAGGTCCGATACAGTGGAGGAGAGAAAAAGAGACAAGAAATTTGAAATCAAGCCAATATATTTTTGAACTCAAGATGAAACATGAGAAAAGGTATCCATGTGCAGTTAGAAAAGCCTTGTGGAACTGTACTCATTCTAGAGGTTAAGGAACATGAAATGCCTATAAAAATGAGCAGAAGAAAAGGATTGAGGTAAAATCCCACAAAACGTTAGCACAAAAAAACAAAAAAAGTAGGAGCTGAATTACATCTCTATAGAAGAGTATCCCAGAAAGACATGTCAACAAAACAGATTAAGATACAATGTACCACTTCAAAGTGATCTCAAATGCATTAAAAAATGGTGGTTGAAAAAACAATCAACACAAGCCATAATTAGGACACTGAGAAATGAGAAGACAGAAATGAGAGGAAAGGATTTGAAATAAAAGCAAACAAAAGGGGTGCCTGGGTGGCTCAGTGGGTTAAAGCCTCTGCCTTCAGCTCAGGTCATGATCCCAGGGTCCTGGGATCGAGCCCCACATCCGGCTCTCTGCTCCGTGGAGAGCCTGCTTCCCCCTCCCTCTCTCTGCCTGCCTCTCTGCCTACTTGTGATCTCTGTCAAATAAATAAATAAAATTTTTAAAAAAAGCAAACAAAATCATTTTACGGAATAAGATCCAAATACAGGCAATGAGAAGTTTAGGGGAAATCAGTTCCCAGAGAAAAGATGTATTCTGGAAATACACACTCTTCAGTCAGATGTTAGCCAATACAATTCAGTAGTATATTAAATAGCATCTACTATTCCAAGGAGTGATATATAGGAAACGAGGATGGTTATACTACATGCATGAAATATCATATGACAAAAATCCCATGATCATCTCAAAAGTACTAAAAGAAAAACATGGGCAATTTTACCTATCGTGTTGGAATAGCAAAGACCTTTCTCAACAGGTGTAAAACTCTGAATCTATGATGGAAATTGATCTATATATATTATAATGTATTATAAAATTCTGTGTGGTGACAAAACATATTAAAAGAGAAAGAGAAACAGCAACCCATTTGTAACACCCAACAACAAATGGTAATTCACTCTTGTAATGTCTTGTAATTCACAGACCTTGGCTGTTAGAAGAAGGGATAAGAGTTTGTGATTTCTGCTTTAACAACCTCCCCAGCACGGCATCTGAAATCCTTCTCCTTTAAACGGCAACTGATTGCTTGGAAGCTCATCACAGCAAAAATTACCCTTCAAAGACTGGAGGAAAACATGTAATTATTAGTAGAACTCCTGAAGAACTCAGGAGCCCTAGAATTCTGCAGAGCAAAGGAAAATCATAGGTCTAAAGGCCATGGTGAATTCATAACTCTCCTTGAAAGGGAGAACAGATATAAGACTAAGTTCTGAGGATGGGGTATTTACTTTGATCCTATGAACTCAACAGAATGTAAAGGAAACACACCCAGAATTTAATTTTATATCTGTTCCTTAGCTAAATAGATACACAGGGAATTCTGGTTTGTTTCCTTGGCAAGAAACTGTTAAAAAACAAAATTCAATGGAGTAAATTTGAAGATCTAATTGGTTTTATGAAGTGATGCACACCATCCCAGTTTACAAGTGCGAGCTGCTTTGAGGATTTGTACAAAATGAAAGACTTTTATAGGAAGGAGAGTGGGGCAAGAGGTTATTAGCAACA